>JAMAKT010000095.1:0-124067 GCA_023628415.1 Hypoxylon sp. PDH2405 | reverse complement strand
GGGGGGGACACACATGGAGAGGGGACTATCCTCTAAGACCTGACTAAATGATAACTTCACACGAAAGAGTTCGACCTAAGCACTTTACAAGTCACACTAGTGCTTGCGGGTGCCTAGTCGGACGTAGCTGCCATGATATATATCAAGGTTGGGCATGGAAGGCGGCAACCGAAGCTGTTAAAACATGTACAAGGCACGTATCAAACCAGTAGGGACTGCCCAGGGCGACGTCAATATACCTTAACAACTAGAAGGCATCACTTCGTAGAGGAAGCTTCATTGCGGATAATCGTCTCCTCGCTGCAGGTAGGTACGTGTTATACCTCGACTAGAAGGTACCTAAAGTTACTTGTATTGCTCGGATTTGCATGGGATTACGAAAGGTTGCGTCTTGCGACATGGCGATACTAGAATAAGGTAGGCAGGTGCTCATACCTGCCCGGATCCTGGTTGCGTAAAGATCAACGTGAGAGTGACCAATTTTGTAAGCTGTGTAACTACGACCTCATGTGGCAGCTTCGTCCTCCTCACCTCGCCCTGCTGTTGCCAGCTTGCATGAACCTAAAATCGCGTGGGTTGAAGAGGTCCTCAGAATTGATTAGGAGGCGGGAATTTGACAAGGTAGAAAGTAGCCATTAGAGGCAGTTGCCCTGTCCAGAAGACATCCATGGGTCATCTTCTAAGGAACCTTAGTGAAGCAACCCCCCAAACCAGAGTACCCGGAATACACTTTAGGTATGCTCCCCGGCCACCGGCAGCAACCACCCTTTCCATCCGATTAAATAAATTCAGATAAAAAAAAAGTTGTCAACGAGGCGTCATTATATACATGTAGCTAAGAGGAAAGGACCCCTGATAACTTTTCCTTCCTTACACCTTTCTTCACTTCATCCCCTAATTTCCCTATTGCAGTTCATCCTGCCAAATCTGCGCGTTTCTGGTCGCCCCACATCACAGTTAATCCATACTGCGCACGCACTATTTCTATCGCCTAACCAGCCACCTGTACATCCATACTGGGAGAACATACTAGCGCTCACCACTCATCACAGCATGGGACCATCCTCCTTAGGGAACTTTCGAAATATGTCAGCTACTTTATCGATGGGCGCAGACAGTAACGCTACTGCCGTTTCGAATGGCGGCGTTCTGGGTGATAGTGGATGGCTGCGCGTAGGGGCTAAGAGCTTGGTACGTTCAAATGATCTGCTTAACTGGGATAGTGAGTCGTTGTCAAGCTGGGCTTCGAGCTCGGGCAAGTCGTGTTCTTCTTCTTCTTTAACATGCCGTTGCAGGTCAGAGAATAGTTTCTCGAACGTGGGCTCGAAATCAGGGTCTTCTGCTTCCATCTTTTGGAATCGGTATAACTGTTCCTTGATCTGGAAACTTGTCAGTTCTTGTAGTTATTGCGTTTCTTCGTTCCATTTCGCCCTTTTTTTCCTCTTTTCGCAATGCTCCCGCAAAGGCAAAGGAGACGAGTAAGCCCTACATACAGTCTGATGCTGGTCACGATCTTTCCATGCCATATCGTGCCCATCCTTCAAGTTTTTCTCCATCGCGGGGTACACAATCAGCTCTTCGGCTACCGAGTGGCGGGCTAGCTCCCACACGAAGAGGTTCTGGTACCTGATCCGCTCCTCGGAGGTCTTGTTATTGACGATATGCGGATAATACGCCTCGAGTTCACGATGATCATGTGCTATTGCATTCAGCAGAGGGCCCTGTGCTGCCGTGGTGGCAGAAAATGACCGGATAGGCGATAATAACCATCGTGGACCTCGTGAGATAGAGCGAAGGCCCGGAATGGGTGCCAGCGAGTATCGAAACATTATGATTCACTATTTTCAGTCAATTCAGAGTGAAGTATAAACGGAAATTATCACCGTCCCGATCTTGGGAGACAGATTCTCTTATGGCCATTAGGTACCATGTACAGAGATCTTGATCAATACTAATTAGACTCATGTGATTGGTCGTCGCCGATCGTTACGTCTCAGTTGGGTAGGACCTATAACGATGATGATGCAAAAACGTACCTCATAGACACGTCATGAGGAGATGAGGTTATCTGGGTAACTATTAATAATGCGGCGAACCCGCACGATAATAATGTGAGAATATCTACTAGGTTACGTATCTACGTAAATGAGACTAAATTGCTTTCATTAGGTACATCTGCCAATTCTTTTAGACTACCTCCTAAATAGCCACGATGCCTTCTGGAAGTGAAGAAGCCAAACAGAAGTTTGGCTCTGCGGTCGATAAGACCAAACAATCATCATCGGGTGGTACGTATACCCCCGAGGCGCCGCAGCTCATACCCTTATCAACCCACTCAGAATGCCGATACTGATAAATAGCAGGAGAAAAGATATCTGGAACAGATGTCTTGTCAGCTAAACCTGTGGATAATTCGGAGACTTCGAACCTCTCATATAATGCTCCCGAAAACCCAAGCTCTAGTGACAAGACGGGGAAGAATGGGCCAGGAGGGTCATTGATGGGATCGTTGATGCAAGGATCTACGTCGCGTTGAATGGTTTTGACAGCGTCTTGGGGTGTAAAGCTACGAGCGTGAGCGTGAGCGCAACTCGGTCTATAGTCCATTACTTTATAAATTCATAGATGGCAATGAAACACTATCCCTCTTCTATTATCACTTTCATAATCAAATGGGCAGAGCTTCTGCTTTCCTGTTTCTGTAAATGGTCTGTCGGGGCATGCAGCACTGGATTTCGCACCTCTGACTATATTATTTGATAATCATCACAAATTAGCAGCTAGGCTTGGCTAGGAAAACTGCATCTTAATCAGCAACTTACAGAACATGTAAGCTCCTGTGGGTACGCTCGATAGTCCCTATTGGTCTCCTTGGCCGCTGACAGCTTAGACATGCGCCAAGAGCTGCAAGATTCAGCACCTAAGTAAAAAGCCCAGGAACTGAGGTCAGGTAAGGAGAATACTTAGAAATAGTCTGTCATGATGACTACTCCTTGATTCAGCCTCCTCGTTCGGAGATACTGCTGTAGGGCTTGGGCACGAAAAGATGGATCGGCATGCATTAATCTGGTAATGCACAATGCATATCGTGGAAATCCAGTGTGACCACCATCCCTAGCGCCTTAGATCGCATCCCCTAGATGCTAATTAGTATTATCGCTTGACTATGTTGGGAGGAAATACTGAACTTTAGTGAGGATTACCAAGGAGTAAGACTAGGACGGTAATGATGACAAAGGAGTGTAGTCATAGAGACTACCAAGAAAGAAATCGCATTCGATATACCACGTCCGTCAGTATATATTGTGGTGATGCCTACGATAATGGCAATATCTCGACAACAGCTAGCAGTGTTTTTCAAACCTGCATATATTAATATAATTACGGAAACTGTCTGGGTCGAATTTCCAATATCATAGCCCCTGAGCCAAAATGAAGTCTAACCTGAGCTCCGTAGTGCTACTGGCAATGGCTGCTTTGGCCAATGCTTTCACTTACGAAAGGCTCGATAAGAACAATTCCGTATGCACCCCCTATTTTCTAGCCTTGTATCGTGATATTACAGATAGACTGACTATTACGCAGCTTCTCCTGATCCTTGACATGCAGGAGGGCCTGTTCAGCTTGGCTCGAGACTTTGACCACACCACCTATCGGAATGCGATGTATGCCCATGCGGCGCTTGGTAAGGCATTCGATCTTCCGGTAGTCATGACTAGCTCATCTGAGGCCGGTCCAAATGGCCCGCTGCCGAACGAGTTCCTCAGTTGGTATCCGAACGCGCCGCTCATCAAGCGCCAAGGCGAAGTCAACGCTTGGGATAATGCCCAGTTTAGGGAGGCTATTATTGCAGCGAATAAGTCGCAGATTATTATTGGAGGGATTGTCACTGATGTCTGTAAGTTGAGCGTCTTTTCCTTCTTCGAAACTCCCTTTGATGTTGTCAGGTCCCCATTCATAGTGGGATTGTTCAAAGCTGGGGGCATGATGTTGACGCATATTAATCTTTAGGCACCACATTCCTAGCGCTGTCATTACGAGAAGCTGGATACAGCGTCTGGGCCAACCATGAAGCATCCGGTACCACTAGCGTGAATATCCGTGAGATGGCGAATGAGCGCATGAGGGCGGCTGGTGTCCAAGTCGTATCGTATTTCGCTATCCTATGCGAGCTGATGCGCGACTGGCGCAATACGCCGGGTGCCCAGGAGCTGTTTCCAGTCCTGGACCAGTATTTTCCAGCCTACGGCATGGTTGCGAGAGCTCATCGAGCTGCTGCCCAGAATGGCACTGTGCTCCCAGGCGAGGATGTGCTACCTTAGGCAATCAAGAGAGCCAGCGAGTTGGGTGTATTGAAAGGGCATTGCATGATTCAGGCTGGTTTGACAGGGGAGAAAAGGGGAAAGGGGACGGTTGAGACAGAGAGGGAGACGGTGAGGTGGGAAGTACAGGTGGAAAGATATTTATTATGGTAACCTTCGATTCTTTCCATTTGGAGTTCAACCTCCGTTTCGTTATTCATTAAACTCATTGAAATCTCAAAGATGGACTTTATCATAAATCCTCCATGTCTTCCCTGAGCAAGCTAAACCGCACTTGATCCATCACCTTGTCTTTCTTACATATGGCCTTCCGTCTTATTCCCTCCTTAACATAGCCTGCTTTCTCCAAAACCTTCATGCTCGCGTTGTTCCCCTCGAACACGCCGGCTTCAAGTCTGAGTAACTCGGGGAACTCCTTAAAGGCCCATGCAGAGAATGCTCTGAGCGCAGTCGTCGCGATGCCTTTTCCCCACTGGTGTTTCGCAATCCAGTAGCCCACCTCCCACGTGCGGTACTCGACGTCTTGACCAGGGATCAACCCAATTGAACCGGCGAAGTTGCCGTCCACGGTGAAGATGCCAAAGTTGACCATGGGAGTCTCTTTCACGCAAACGTCGATCCAGAACTTGGAGTCCTCGAGCGTGTAGGGGTAGGGGAAACGGTTGCGCATATACATTGATATCTCTGGGAAATTGGCTGCCGCTGCCATGGGTTCAGCGTCACCGAGACTGTATGCGCGGATGATGCATTTATCTGTTGTTACAATGTGTGCTGGTAGTGACTCTGAGTTGGTGGATGCCATGTTGAGGTACAGGTTCTGACAAGACTGCTTGTACGAGGTAGGAACTTTAACCAAGTCGATATAGCCGGTATGTGAGGGCGGAATTATGTTAATTGACTGGCGCTAACGCTGGCGAAGATGAGTTTTTAATGCAGTGCGTTATATGTCTACGAACACGAAGAAATCTTCGACCCTTGTATGACTCACTCACGGTTCGGGAAAGGTCATCTTATCTCGAAAATCAGATCTCACGAAGCTGAAAATACATACGAAGCATGAAGTGACCAATCCGGGCCACTAGAATAAGGTAAGCAGAGATAACGATACGGAGTTATCAGCTGAAAGACTGGCAACGGTGCATCCTTATTATCGACATTTTGATGATGAAGCTCTTGCTATATTGTTTATGCTGTATTAGTTTGTTCAACTGGATTGAAGTTTTCCCTTGTTTATTTTCGAGATCAATTATATTTATTAAGCTCCACCATTCACCATTGGGGGTCTTTTGAGGTGAACTGAGAAGAATGGAAATCGAAGGTTACCAATGACATGTTGTAGGATGACATGTGAAATTGAATTTCGACTTTTTAGTGGGGAGAAAACTTGGAAGACACCCCGGTCCCCCAGTTTGAGAGTGGAGTGTTGGCTGAAAAGAAAGGGGGGAGGGAGTGGTTAATCCCGCTAATACAACGCTGTAAACCGGGACTCTTACAGGGGTTTAACCCATCCATGGGACACAGATCTAAGTGGAGCGTACCTGACTGCCTGAGAGGTGGCGTCAGTTTGTGTGCGTTCTGGTGATGTCACAGCCAAGACAGCTTCAACTAATCTCCCATACCCATACGTACCCCCCGAGAAATGGGCCTTGAGCATCTTGTTTCGAGTTTAGAATCTGCAAGCTCGCGAAGTCGAATAACCTTAATTTTGGTTAGGTAAACGCTGATACACATTGGGCATCGACTTTATCGTTCATAATTACGTCAACTCCCATTTTCCCCTTCTACTAGCCGATGAGCGGGTTTCTAGTATCTTCAATATGTTAGTGGCTCTGTTCTGAAAGACGCCTTTGGTAGGCTTCTGTGTAAGGTACCTACGGATTCCGTTGGATTGAATTAATATGCGCCTTCACATCGCAGCTGTATTAGTAAAATCCTCTACGACGCCGCTCTATAGCAGACCTACGGGGTCCTTGGAGTGATTAGAGCCGCTATGCCTCCTATCGAACTCGACAAGCCGTCTAAGGCACCAATAGACACCGGAGGAGCTGAGGACCGACTTCATGTGGTCGACGTTGATAGAGACGGACACCATGGGACTATCGTTAGAGACGACCAAGGCAACCTTGCCTTTCCCAGCTATGTCCCTCCTGATGTCGAATTACCTACCTCGCGTCCGAGAGCTAGCTCGGAGGGAGTACCAGACCATACTAAGACGCCTGATCCTGCCGAAGGTCCAAAGAAGAGCAGGTCAGAACCTTTGAATAAAACACGACCGGAACTCACAGGGTCGTCTTCGTACACTCCGCGCCGGACTCAACATCGGACATCGACCTTCCCTGCGTTTCCTCTCATGAAGCGTGCGGGGACGAACGTTTCGATGCTTGATGTGGCGTTACGAGACGCTTTTAAGCATGGAGTCGATGACGATTCATCCAGTTCGTCGTCTTCTGAAGCAGAAGATGATGAAAGACACGCCGACGAACGCGAGAATCACCCGAAGGTGCGCCCGAGGCGCAGAACACCCGAAGACAGGTATCGACGTTTTCGAGTAGCGAACGACTTCTACCGCACGAAGGGTAAGGTATCCAAGAGGGACGGTCGATTGAATATCACCTTAAATGATATCAGCAATACCGGATATCTCGCGAAAGCACTCGGCACGGCCGTCAAAAAGGCCGTGACTCGGAGGGCTGAGGAAGATAAGACAGATCAGCGACCCACCTCTTCGCGGTTATCCTCTGCCACCACGGCGGCGTCTGAGAAGAGAAAACGACCGAAGTTGAATATAGTGATCATGGTCATTGGCTCGAGGGGCGATGCGCAGCCATTTTTAAAGATAGGCAAAGTGCTGAAAGAAGAATATGGCCATCGCGTACGCATCGCCACACATCCTGCCTTCCGCGACTTTGTCGAGAAAGACTCCGGGTTAGAATTCTTCTCTGTTGGCGGCGATCCGTCGGAACTAATGGCTTTCATGGTGAAGAACCCTGGCATGATTCCTACACTTGAGACTGTGAAGGCTGGCGACATTGGGAGGCGGCGTGCTGCCATGGCCGAGATGTTTGAAGGGTTCTGGAGGGCTTGCATTAATGCAACTGACAATGAGAAAGACGTTCGTAATCTTAAGATGATGGGTGCGATGGACCCTTTCGTTGCGGACGCCATCATTGCGAATCCACCCAGTTTTGCGCACATCCATTGCGCGGAAGCCTTGGGGATCCCTCTACATCTCATGTTCACCTTCCCCTATACGCCAACGCAGGCATTTCCCCATCCCCTGGCCAGCATCAAGAAATCCAACGTGGACCCAGGATACACCAATTTTATCTCTTATCCGCTGGTTGAAATGATGGTTTGGCAGGGACTTGGAGATCTCGTCAACAATTTCAGGGTCAAGACCTTAGGCCTGGATCCTGTTTCTACACTTTGGGCACCGGGCGCGACGTATCGTCTTCACGTACCGTTTACATATCTGTGGAGTCCTGGTCTCGTACCAAAACCCGAAGACTGGGGTGATGAGATCGACGTGGCAGGCTTTGTCTTCCTTGATCTTGCCTCCTCATTCAAACCACCAGAGGACCTTGTCAAATTCCTCGACAATGGCGAGACACCGATCTACATTGGCTTCGGATCCATCGTGGTCGATGATCCTGACCGATTTACGGAGATGATTTTTGAAGCTGTGAGGCTAACGGGAGTCCGGGCCTTAGTATCTAAGGGCTGGGGTGGCCTAGGTCAAGATAGTATTCCGGAGAATATTTATATGCTTGACAATACTCCACACGATTGGCTCTTCCCAAGGGTCAGGGCTTGTGTTATTCACGGAGGCGCTGGCACTACAGCTATAGCACTCAAATGCGGCAAGCCAACTATGGTCGTGCCTTTCTTTGGTGATCAGCACTTTTGGGGTTCGATGGTCGGAAATGCGGGCGCCGGGCCGATGCCTGTGCCATACAAGAAGCTAACTGCTGAAGGACTGGCGGAAGGCATCAAATATTGCTTGACAGATGAAGCACTTGAAGCAGCGCAGAAAATTGCCAAAGATATTGAGCTCGAAGGTGACGGTGCTAAGAATGCTGTGAGGAGCTTCCACCGCAATCTTGTGCTCTCTGGCGAAAATTCAATGCGATGTTCAATCCTTGATGACCGTGTGGCGGTTTGGCGAGTTAAGCAGACCAGCCTCAAGCTCAGTGCACTAGCAGCCGACATCGCTGTTAACCGGGGGTTGATATCTTGGCGGAGACTTCGTATTCTTCGGCATAAGGAATGGAATGATTTCGAAGGACCGGGAGAGCCTATCACAGGTATTTTCGGCTCAATAATTGGTACCGTTGGCGAAGTCTTCACTGGAATAGGGAGTGTCCCGTACAGGTTGGCAAAGACCTCAAACAAGAGAGCTGAGCGTAGGAAAAGGAAAGAGAGAAAGCGCCAGCAGAAGCAAGAAGAAATAGCGAGACGCTCGACCGGATACCCGTTTCCAAGACAAGGCGACGGGAGTACTCAAGCCAACATACAAGAAACAAGCCATGAAAATGCTTCCATCCACACAGCTACTACGCCGGGGTCAGCGCTTGAGCCAGCTCAAGAAGAATACCTACGTGAGTTAGAGGAAGGTGTTGGAAAAGCGGGCCGGGCTTTGGCTCATGCACCTGTCGATCTCGCTATGGCTCTTGCTCAAGGTTTCCATAACGCGCCTCGTCTATATGGTGACGAAACCGTAAGGCGTCCTCCCCGTGTGACAGGAATACAATCAGGGCTTAAGGCCGCAGGCTACGAATTCATCTACGGAATATACGACGGGTTCACTGGGCTTGTGCGACTACCAATTCGAGGCGCTAAAGAAGATGGCTTCAAGGGGGCTCTCGCCGGTATTGGCATGGGACTTACAGGTTTCGTGCTGAAAGATATAGCAGCCCTTGTAGGACCAATAGGCTATACTCTTAAGGGCATTGCCAAGCAAGTTGACCGAGGGAAGCAGCCGATTAAGTATCTGCGTCGTGCGCGCATCATTCAGGCACAACGAGAATTCTACGCTCTATCCGAGGCCGACCGTAAGGCGGTTATTGAAGTCGTCCTGAATGGCTGGCAGGTTATGCAACAATTGGCACATATAATCGTGAAAGAGAAAGAGAAACACCAATTAATGCCCCTCTTGAGTAGGAGAATAGGCAAAACGAGTAAGAAGGCTAAGTCGCTGGGAAAATATGCTAGGGGTCCTGCCTTTGAAAATGTCACGACCGCAGAGAGGGCCATCGAAGCCATAACACGAGGAGAAGACGTTGACTTAGTACTTCGGAAACACGAGAGGAGCTTCTTCGACGTGCCAAAGAGCACGGATAAGGGGTCCGTCCCAGGAAATGCCACGAACTCCGCGCAGAAAGGAAGTACAAGTCAGGAAGCTCACCATGTAGAGAGTGAGATGAACGAACCAACAGAGAACGAAACAAATAACACCGGTCACGAATGAGGATTCTAGTCCGCTGTCATCAACAGAACTAATAGAGAGCGGTTAGGAAGCATTTGGAAGGCGGGGCGGAGACAGAAATATGCATTGAATTTTTTTGTTCTTTTCGGGAACGGCCTATGAGCTGATAATTCGTATGAAGATACCCCTGGTTTGTCTTAGGAGTAATTGAAGCAGCCGTTCTATGGTCCTATTTGTGTTTGTATGGAAGGGTTAGGCCAGGCACAGGAAAATAATAGGGTTCAGGGTAGTTGGAGGAGGGTGGTGTTGGTGTTCTTTTCTGATAAAGCAACGAAGTTACGTATACCCCTTTACACGATTGGTACCTAGGTAGTGACCCTTTATGATACACTGTGGATAATATTTCATAATGCGCGTGTATTACGGACCTCTAGTCGTGGCAAAAGACAAGACATAATTCTATTAAACTAATAATAATTGATACCCACAGCCTCTGTCTTTTGCATCCCTACGACAAGTTCTGAGCCGTCCAAGCGATCCACTGGCCGGCGTACCAATTGAACTTGCCGTCCGTCTTGACAACGTCGGTGGCCACGGTAGACTGGCCGAGGAGGTACTTGTTGAAGAAGGCCGCAACCTCCGGGTTCTGCGAGCTGGGCATCTGGCAATGCGAAGTACCGTGCGAGGCCTGCGATATACCCGCGGCGTCCTTGACGCCTAGGCTTTCATACACCATCCGCGCAGCCACCGTGCATCCGTACGTGCTGATGGGGCCCAGGTAGTCGATCCCCGAGTTCTCGATCACGAGCAGGGCTCGCGGGGCAACGAGCGCCATGAGCATGTGGTGGTCGTACGGCAGCACTGTGGTGTCGGGCGCGTACTTCGTGAACGAAGTCGCGAACCAGGAGTCTCCGGTTATGATCTGTGTAGCGTCCTCTGTCCGAGTACCGTTCTTCTTGATGTCTGCGACGATTCGCCAACACCCTGGCCCGCCGCTGCCGCCTTCTTGAGGGAGCACTAGCGCGATCCGGTCGTCGAAGGCGCCGGCGATTAGTGCGCCCTTTCTGTGATCGGGGTTAGCAAATAGCTCGAGGAGAAATCCTGGGGCTTCAGGCTTGTCGTGGAGGTAATGACTCAAGAAAAAAAGAAATATTATCACATACCCGTTACGCGAGCATCCTGTCAGAGCGAGTTTCTTGGTATCGATTTTCGTGGCATCGGGGCCTAGCTGCTCCAGAGCATCGACAACACGGCTTACGCCCCAAGCCCAGGCCATTAAGGCACCAGCTGAGTGCGTAGAACCATACAAGTCGTAGAATTTCCCCCTGCCACGCGGGTCGTCGGCGGCGACGTCGTGGTTTGGGTACGTTATGGTTGCGACACCGGCGGGGATGGGGATGGAAGCCCCTTCGAAGGCGATGATAGCCGGGAATGGACCCGTTCCACTGGGAAGCTTAATCGATACGGAGAACGTCGTCGACTTCCCACCCTCGGAACTGACGATGTTGATCTTACCGCTGGAAGCCGTGGCGGAGACCGTTGGCTTCGGCGGCTTCGGACCGAGTTCGTATCGTTGAATCTGATCCCTGATCTCGGCTCGCTTGCAGGCCCACTCGTCCTTAGTGGCGAGCCGTCTGCCGTCGGCAAGGAGGAACGGATCCGGAAGCTTTACCGACGTGGGGTATGTGGCATCGGGGTTGATCGTGCATGTCGTTGGTGTTGGCGACACTTCTTGGGCTTTAACGAAGCTCGCGACAGCCAACGCTGTGATAGACGAGAACTTCATTTTAATGAATAATACAGTGATCTAAGAATGGTCGATTTGGTCTTGAGGTAGCTAACTAAGTAGATTCCGAGAACCGAACATGTCAGGGGAAGTTTTATACCTCTCTTGCGAGTGTGAAGACGACCGACGTTCGGCTCGGCCGTTGAAAGGTCCGGTCCCCATCCTTTCTGAAGAGCCAAAGTTAAGTCAGAGAGCGTTAATATAAAATGAATATTCGGAAGAGATGTCTGATGAATCTAAGAATAACAAACCCAACTTTGGGGATATTCCAAGCCAATAGAGTATATGAAGAGTATATGCGTTCCGCAAAACCAACTAAAGGCTAGACTGGTTCTCAACTCAGATGACTTCTATTGATACAAAAGTCTGTATCTTGATTGGTGGAAAAATTGGATAATGCGTTCGCGGTGATGGATATGGGACTGAAGGGTAGAGACGGTTAACCCACCGGACGGGTATAGGCTATGGGGCGGCTATGGAACGGAGGCTCCGTTCTCTATATAGCAAGAGCCTCCTTACATAAAAGTTCCGGGGAAAACGGGGGAGAAGCGTTTGATATGTCAAGGCCGCCGATCATGCTTTTCCGCGACATGCCCTCTCGAGCCTTCGGGCTCATGATATTAACCCTGTCTTTGTTGAGTATACCGACAATTGTTGGCGGCGTTACATCAGCTTCGGTTGATCGCGAACGTCTCAGTCTGAAAACCGGTTGGCGATTTTCACTCTCAACGACTAGGCCCGATAAACTAGTTTATGACCGCCGTCCCGATGTCCCCAGTCAGAACGGCTTAACAATACTGAAGTCATGGATACTTCCTTCAGCAAACGACTTCATTAAAGATTCAACGAAACGTCATCAGCGTCCAACTGGTACCCCAAGTAGTGATGTCCCTTTTGTACAAGGAAGCTATGATGATAGCACGTGGGAGACTATCAATCTGCCTCACGACTGGGCCATCAAAGGTCCATTCTATACAGGTGGCAATGCTCCTGTTAAGGGAGGAATGGGACGGTTGCCTATACAAGGCGTGGCGTGGTATCGCCGAAAGTTTACCGTGAACCCGGAGGACGAAGGCAAGTTGATATACTTGGATATTGATGGGGCTATGTCTTATGCCATGGTTTGGCTCAATGGAAACCTGGTCGGTGGATGGCCTTACGGTTACAGTTCGTTTCGCCTCGACTTGACACCGTACCTGAAATCTGGAGAGGAAAACCAGCTAGCAATCCGTCTTGATAATCCCGTTGATTCGTCGCGCTGGTACCCTGGTGGCGGCATATACCGAAATGTCTGGCTTACCAAAGTAGACAAGGTGCATGTAGCTCAATGGGGTACCTACATCACGTCGAAAGAGGTATCCTCTCAATCAGCGGTCCTTGACCTGAGCGTTCAAGTCGAAAATAATGCACCAACTAGCCAGCAAGTCGAAGTAGTTACTGATGTGCATCTTTTCGATCCAGGAAATGGGCAAAAAGGGGCAAAAGTGGCCGAGTTTGCGCGTAAAGCGATCTCCATATCTGCAAACCAGACTCAGTCTGTGAACGCATCAATTACAATCCAGAATCCACAGCTATGGGGTCCCCCGCCAGCAATGCAACCCAATCTCTACATAGCATCTACGCGGCTGTATATTGGAAATCAGACGACCGACACATACGAAACCCGTTTCGGCATACGCTCTGTCACCTACGACGGTGAAAAGGGGTTACTTGTCAATGGCGAGCATGTCCGAATTCAAGGGGTAAATCAGCATCACGATCTCGGCGCTCTAGGAGCAGCTTTCAATCTTCGTGCGGCCGAACGGCAACTAGAGATCTTACGAGATCTAGGCTCTAACGCCATCCGGACGTCGCATAATCCTCCAGCCCCTGAACTACTGGACTTGGCGGATCGAATGGGGTTCCTAGTCCTAGACGAGGTATTCGATTGCTGGGAACGCCAGAAGACCACCAACGATTTTCATTTAATCTATTCTGACTGGCACGAGCCCATCCTGCGTTCGTTTATCCGAAGAGACAGGAATCATCCGTCTGTCATAGCGTGGAGCTTCGGCAATGAAGTGGGCGAACAATCGACGAGCACGGCCGGTGCTGCATTGGCTAAAGAACTGCATGATATCATCCACGACGAGGATCCGACCAGACAATCCACGGCTTCAATGAACACCGCTAAGCCTGACTCGCCGTTTGCCCAAGCGCTAGATATCATCAGCCTCAACTATCAGGGTGAAGGAATTCGGGAGAGTGGCCCGTATGCCGGTCTTCCGGGCACGAAAACGCCTCCCATTTACCCCGACTTTCATAAGAAGTTCCCGGACAAGATGATATGGAGTAGCGAGACTGCTGCAGCTCTCAGCACACGGGGGACGTACATGTTTCCTGTCACAGACGAGTATAGCGCGCCGGTCGCTAACAGGGCAGGTGGCGGAGGCGACTCGAGAGCGTTGCAGGTGAGCGCATACGAACTATATACGGCCGAGTTTGGGGCCTCCCCCGACAAGGTATTTGCGACACAGGACAATAATTCCTTCGTCGCCGGCGAATTTGTCTGGTCGGGTTGGGACTATCTGGGTGAGCCGACGCCATATGACTCTGCGCGCAGCTCCTATTTTGGCATCATCGATCTCGCCGGCTTCAAGAAGGACCGTTATTTTCTATATCAGGCTCGATGGCGGCCTGACCTTAAGACCGCGCATATTCTTCCTCATTGGACATGGCCCGAACGGGTCGGACAAGTTACTCCGGTCCATGTATTCTCGTCTGCTGATGAAGCTGAGTTGTTTCTGAATGATAAGTCGCAAGGCCGTATCAAGAAAGGCGCATCTAACTATCGATTCCGCTGGGACAAGATCGCGTATCAGCCAGGCCAATTAAACGTCGTTACTTATAAGAATGGCGAACGTTGGGCAAATAGCACAGTCCGGACTACAGGAGAGGCAACACAGATACGACTGGTGGCTGATCGGACTACCATAACCGCCGATGGCAGCGACCTATCGTTTATCACAGCCGAGATCCTCGACAGTAATGGGGATGTGGTACCGCGCGCGAACAACACCATCAGCTTCTCTGTCTCGGGTCCCGGTGAAATTGTGGCGACCGACAACGGCAATCCCGCTGATATGACATCGTTTCCGTCTACGAAACGAGATGCCTTTAACGGTCTTGCTCTTGTTATTGTTCGTTCTAAGACAGATGCGCCCGGTCAAGTGATTGTCTCCGCCACGGCAACAAACCTCGCAGCCGCGCAGGTAACATTGACGACGCAGTAATCGGTAGGATAATAACTATACCTAGGCTTATAGGACGTACCTGTGAAATGAATCATATATAGGGTCATGTAACATTTCTAGAGATTACGTCAATAGAGAAGTCTCGATACTCCTTTCGCGAAGCAGTCATGGTATAGCCGAGCCCGAGGCATCTAGGAAAACGCGCTATTCTATGTGCTGCCAAGTACTGCCAAGTACTGCCAAGTACTGCCAAGTACTGCGAAGTACTGGAGTCAGATTACCTAATATATGGCTGAACCATTGATTGAGAATCGATCTGTCTTGAATTGGCCGGACCTAGTAGTCTTTGATTGAACTAATTCCCTACGTACCTAGGTAGGCAATTATCTGGTAGGATTAATATCTACCTTAAAATGAACAATATCTCATCAATTTTGCACTCGCCCAATGGAATTGATATGATGTAGATAGGGGTTTCGGTGGGGCTAAGATGCTTCCAAGTTGTGTGATGTGGCGCTGACCCTGCTATATTACTGGCGTACTGGTCTTAAGTTAGGGAAGACTTAGGTGCTTACGAACTACTAGGATCTACGCTGCCTTATCGGGTTTCCAGAACCAACATCCCTTATCAGCATTTCCTTACAGCGCTTGGGGGCTCTGTCCCCCATAGTCGTTCATGTCTCTATTTCAGGATAGCAGATTGGTCCTGCTCGCGTTTCATCCCCTAAACGGGCATCGTATCAAAGGATTTGGAGTGATCCATACACTATACCAATAATATGCAAACCTACGGCACAGGCGGTGGTTCACTCCCAGTCTACAAGCATCCCCAAGTAGATATACCAACCGCCCCCAGTGAGGGTTTGTTATATTCAAATGATCGAAAGATCGTATTTTATATCAGGGGCGCATGGTTGAGATAATCTTTTTCTAACCTTGGTTTAGGTAGTAGACGGAGTCGCGTTAGGATTCGTGGTGTGGAAGACGAGGCTCGTGGCAACCATGCGTTGTTCTCCCGCCCTCATGCTCTCAGCCCAGTAGATCTTCGAGCCAAATAAAGAGGCCATTATTTCTATTTCTCACCTACCATTTACGTCTCGGTTTGGTAATTTGCTGAAACTCATTCCCGACTTTCGAGTTACAGGCGATGTATGTCTCATCACCCCGATATGGGCTTCCCTGTTAGCACATATAACACATTTGCATTGGTCGACAATGCCAAAAGACGAGGGAGGCACACCAGGATGTTGGGACTGTGACGAGAGCGGCTCTAGTCATGGTGGAGGTAGCCCGCCAACGTCGGAGAATTCAGAGACGATCAAGAGGAAACTCAGGATATTAAGCAACGGCGGCTCATTTGCCAGTAGCATGTTGGTTGCAAATCAGGCCTTGGCGCCAGAGGTACACCCACCCGCCGAAGGCTTAGAACCATGTTACCCTGATCCGCGAAACATCGAACCGGGCTTAGAGGTCCTCTCCGGACCGCAAATCATATATAAAGATTGGGCTACCGAGTTCGATCAGAAGGCCGATGTTGCACTTGACCAACCTCCATCGCCACCTACCATACTTGGACTCCGAAGGAGGTTATTCTGGTTGGCTATAATATGTTTGGTCCTGGCATTACTCGTGGGAGCAGCTGTGGGTGCGGCGGTTGGGGTGACACGGAAAAATGCCTCTAGTGATCCGTAAGCGAGTTCTCATGAAGCCTACCTAGATACTTGAGGTATATTGTGTAGGAACTGACTGAAAAATCTTTAAAAGGCCACCAGAATCTTTAACTACCGGGATTGGAAACCAAGCAAGCACCACTCTTCCGCCATCGCCTCAGATTGCCACCGAAACCGTGTCTGTACCTATAACCTTGGCGAGCGACCATATAGCCACGACAAGTCACCCCATCATTACAAGCGCATCCGTATCTTCCTTACAGCCCGATACTTCAGATTCTAGTCTTGGTGTGAAGATAACGCCGTCGTCATCCTCATCATCATTCTCTTCTCCTAATTCACCAGCGGATGAAAGTACCAAGTCTGCCGAGAAAGTGACTGTAACTTCTGTACGAACAGAGCAGCCATCGGCCACTGACACTCCGAAGTCCGAAACTCCCCCAACCACTGTAACTGTGACGCCCGCCTCAAAACCGAGCTCAACGGCTACCCCAACACCACTCCACACAGGTGGTAGTTGCATAGGAACCGACGGTAGCACATACACAGACCCCGGTACCGGGTCTCAGTGGAAGATTGAGTGCGACATCGCGCACCAGGGCAAAGACATCGAGAACTATGAAGCCCAGTCGATGGAAGCGTGCGTGTCGATGTGTGCCAACGAGTCGGGTTGCGTGGGCGCCATATGGTACAGTGCCGGACCGCAAGGAACTAATCTCAACTACTGCTGGCTGAAAAGGAGCTTAAATAATAACCTCAAAGATACTAAAGATGCCCAATCGGTGGTGCGATTATAGAAGCACAACGCGAGTTCTCTGCGGCATATGTATGAGACTACTATAAGACAATACCTAATTGGTACCTAAACTAATACAGCGCTATGCCTGTACTAGATAATAATATAGCGAAAGAAATGTATAGTGAGCTCCATATGTTGCCCATTCCGTGTATAAAATACTTACTACAATACTGATGCCGCGACGGGTCCTTAAGATTCCGACTCCCAGGGAGGGCAGCGACCCAGCGACCGAATATCTCACGCACCTCTTCCAATGAACGTCCGTGTAGAGCCGGGTCCTCTTTCAAGATAAGCTCTCATGTCGGGTGGCCATCATAACTGCGTTTCTGAGATAGGTTATATATACCGTTCCCCTAAACCCTGGTCGGCGTATGTCGTGCGATACACGAAGAAGCCCCAGGACGGCGCGGTGTCGACGAATCTCTCCATTGAGTTGATTAGACGTGAAAGTTCCCTGTAGTCACCCATCGTTTTACTACCGTTGGTCAAGGGATGATTCAGGGAGGCGTGGTGATGTTGCTGAGTAATATTTGCTCGAATGTGCTAATGAAATGAGCAAAGGGACTCCAGGTGGGAATGGGTAGGGAGGAAATCATACCTTAGGTATCTAGTTATACTTTATTATTCTGCTATAGCGACATGGCTCGAACTTACACGGAACGTCGTCCGCCATGTGCTTTTAAGCTCTCACGTAGAGCAACTACAAGTACTAGCGCTGGCTTATGGCGCAATATCGTGTCTTCGGCCCTGCGCTTTCATTGAGATAAATGGAGAGAAAGCGAATCTTATATTACTTAAAAGTTAGCTAAGTCTATGCTAGACTCAACTCTAGTTCATACCACTTCCCAACGTACCAGCCACTCGCAAGCCCCTGGGCCCTAGAGTTGAATCTCAAGGTCAGGGTGTAAGCAAAACATATTCACCTAACATCGAACGTGGCCAGTACATAACGTAACAGCATTATCTTCCCATTCTCTCTATTCTTAAGCTCTTTAATTACCTACTGAACGTGACAAGAAGTAGAGGCTTCCAAGTACCGCTCACCCCCTTTCCCTCCCACTTTAAAATACCTATACCACCACCTCAAGACCCCGGCCGACTAGGCAAAGGCCGCGGCCCCACGATCTGCCTCCTCCCAGCCCCAATACCCGCAGTCCCCTTATTCTGGCTATCGCCGCCGGTATACCCGCTCCATTGACTCACATCCCAGCGCCCGCCAATACCGCCGCCGATCCCGTCCACGCCGTCGCCCGACCGCGCGGCCTTAGCCGTCTCCTTCTGCGCCTCTTCCCACTCGCGCTGGCGCTGGCGCTCCATCTCCATCTCCCGCTCGAGCAGGGACTTGCTAGCCCAGCCGCCGGCCTTGGTCTTAGCCTGCGACTCGGCTCTCCTTCTATCCTCGGCGTCGCGCTCCGCCGTTGCACCCAGTTCGCGCGCGTACGTCTGCTGCGGGGGCGGGGGCGCTGGCGCGGGGTTGGAAGCGAGGAAGCGGTCCGTGCGGTTGCTTCCGTTGGGGTTTGCGGACGCGGATGGGATGGGTAGGGGTCGAGATGATGGGCTTGAGCCCGAACCGCCGGTTACCTGGTTCTTAACCCGGTCCGGAATAGGGAGGGGTCTAGCCTCGCCTGTTCTTTGGGGTTTCACAGGAACAGGCGGTGGTAGTTCTCCTGTGCGATGCGCTTTCACCGGTGCCGCCGCTGCTCCGGGGACAGGAAGTGGGCGCGGGGGCGGTGGAGGAGCAGTATCTTGTAGCTCCTGCTCTCGCTGTCGTTCGCGTTCTCTCTCTCGTTCCCTTTCCTTGTTCCATTGCGTGCTCAAGAACTCGCGCTCGTCTCGTGGCCGCCAAGAGTCTTGACGACTAGGTGGCCTCTCTGGCTTCTTAGGTCTGCTACGAGATCTCGCCCGGTTCTGCGATCGCTTTTGTCGCTCTTCCTCGTATTCTTGTTCGCGCTTCCGCGCCAATTCCAGTTCTTTCTCTAATTGTCTAATGCGATCAGTATATCCGCCTCCACCGCTCTTCTGTGGAGTAATAATCCCTTGTTCGGCCTGGTATTGACTCAGGAATTGACCTTGCAAGCGGCTATTATTTGGAGATTTTGCACGACGGCGTTCCTCGGCCAACCTCGCCTCGGCTTCCTCTTCTTCTCTTCGTCTTTTTTCTTCCGTAAGCTTCCATTGGCGTTCTTCCTCCTCCCAGCGACGTTTCTCCTCTTCTGCTTTGCGCTTTTCCTCTGCTCGTAGTCGCCTCGTTTCTTCCTCCCATCTGCGCGCCTCTTCTACTCGTGCTCGCTCCTCCTCGGCTTCAAGTTCCGCCTTACGGATGCGTTCTTCCTCCTCCGCCTGTAGTCTTTGCCGTTCGGCCTCTGCTTCCTGCTCTTTGCGCCGGCGCTCCTTTTCAGCCAAGCTAGGCACATGGGGGCCAGCAGTAGTGATCTGCCGTCGCCCTCCAAATGATATACCTAGATTACCCTGGCTTGCGCCACCCATGTAGCCATACTGCGCAATGTTCCATGCTGGGCTCGTAACCCCTTCATGGTCTCTCTTACTCCAGCTCGATACGGACGGCGATCCTACTCGCTCGCTGGTGGGTGTTGGACTCTTGGTAGGACTCCAGCGCCCCGAGCCCGAGTCTCCGGTCTTCGAAGGAACGATGGCCGAACGAGAACCATATGTAGACGACGTGTTGCTGACGTTGGATATGCCACGGTTCCTCGGCGTCGTCGGTCCGGTGCTCTGCGGGCTCATGGCAGAACCTTTTGCTTTAGGCCCAATGGGCGACGGAAACGCGGCGGGGTTAATAGAATGCGCGGCGCGAGAGAAAGCGCCGAGGCATTGAAGTACTTGCGCGGGATCTTTTCGTTCGTAGAGGTCAACGGTAAGAAACATATCGTGATCTGGCAGATTCAGAGGCGGCGATTGGCAGGCGCGGAGGAAGTGGGAGATATTCTCCATCTGGATGAAGGGCATAGCGGATTTTTTGAACTTGACGCCCGGCGGACCAACGGCCAGATTAATGAGTCTGCAATATTACGTTAGCCGATATAGAATCGCAAAGGCTTGATATCCTCCTATGTACATACTTGCAGAGAGCGACGCCATCTTTGAGTCCGTCGAGGAGATCGTTAGATGGAAGTCTTTCGCCTAAAACGCTCTCGATCCATGACCGAGCTTCGTTCGCGGCAGCTGGTGTATATTTATCAAGGCGCAACTTGCGCAAATCTTTGTCTAAAGACGTGACGGATGCCATAATAACAGATAACTGATGATCTACTTTGACGTGGTCGAATGCGCGGCGAGTGTATGCTATTTAGTAAATCTCATGGACCAATATAGATAGTTATATTAGGTATGTACAACGCGGCACCCGGCTGACGTCGTTTGTTGGTACGGTAAGTATTTCGTACAGCAGGTCGTAATTCGTGGTGGATCGGAGAATTGTTGGCTGGAATGGAGAGCGCGGGTCGAGATGAGATGAGACGACGTCACCGACGGCGCTATTGGTATGTTAGGATGCGATGAGGCGGTGATCGCACAGCGAAGATAAAATCGGGAATCCTGCGGACCATAGGAATTAAACCGTAGTAAATTGAGGCGAAAAAGTATTAATTATCATTGAAAATGTAGAAAAAGCGGTTGCGCCGCCTAGGTACGCAGACCGCAAGATTAGGGATGCTAGAATCTTAGAATTCCCTGTCCATGAGAACTGAAGGTGGCAGGACTCACTTACTAACCCCCACCACTATCACTCAATTAGTGGATCAGAGAGTGACGTTTCTTAGGCCACCCGCATTTGATTGGGCTCCAAAATTGGAGGGTTGGGGAGATGGGGCTTACGTACAGGGGCTTGGCAGGTTGTTTCGAAACTTTTAGTGTTTCTTGTGGCGCATTAGTACGATAAAAAGAGTGGCGGTGCAAACTTATCGCATCTTTAATAATTCTTTACGTCAACTTTCACCTTCATCACCTTCATAAGCTCTGGAGCTGCATAGTACTTAGCGCTTCTCTTGCAGTCTCCCATATGTATGTCATTACGCGCTCACCCCAATGTCGTTAGCAAAGCAGATAGGCCCTTTACGAAAAGCTTGGTACCAATGGAAGGCTATACGATTCCCATGGAGGAAGCGCTTTCTTGTTGGTAAGTACCTATCTCACTTCTATTATCCTCTCCTATCTCCACTACACTATAATGAATAACTCACTCACACCACATAGGCCTCGACCTCCAAGGAAACACATACTGGGAATTCCGCCTAGCCCGCGGTGACCCCAATACCTCGCCAGACAGCCGCTTGCGGCGCATAGTCAAGTACCCGCGGTCCACGCATTATAGTGAAGTGACCGTGTCGCCGCAGTGGCACCAGTGGCTGCGGTACCAGCGTTCAACGCCGCCTACACTCGAAGAGCAGGCGTCAGACGTAGCGCGGCAGGAACGCATCAAGCGACTCGCTGCCGAGGCTGACGCCCGCTGGGAAGCGAAGCCGAGCCTAATGGACGCACCCGGTCGGGAAAGGGGGCAACCCGTACCCCCGCTCAACACCGACCGCACTCAACCGCAGGAGCGGGCCGCTAGGGAGTCGCCGGCGCGGAAGGATGATCCTTGGAAGCGTGCTGCACGGAGTAGTGCCCCAGGAGAAACCTGGCAGCCAGAGGCGTGGAGTCCGACGCCGGCAAGAAAACGATGAAATTGAAGGGCTCGAACTGCTACGGCTGGCGTAGCGTTGTATTATTGTGTATGAAAACTGTATATCATGACGTCTCGCGAATAGCATCGAAAAAGAATGCACCAGGGAAAATGCAATAGACACACCAAAGCTTCCATTAGACCCATCAATACCGGTATAGGTACTCAAACACCTTTGCGTCAACGATATTCATACGTGCTCATTTCGATCCAGACATTCTGTGATGCCGATAAATGAGCTACTTGCGCTTTGCTCGGGTGCGCGAGGACCTCGCACACTCGGGACACACCCATTTGCCTCTTGGTTTTAACTTGAGGCCAACGCATTTCCAGTGAAGCCATTCGTACGGACAGACGTCGTTATCGCAAGTAATCCTTTTGCCGGACTCTTTGCCCTTGCATAGGCACTGCTTCTTGTCTCCATCTC
This sequence comes from Hypoxylon sp. PDH2405, assembly GCA_023628415.1. Classification (NCBI taxonomy): domain Eukaryota; kingdom Fungi; phylum Ascomycota; class Sordariomycetes; order Xylariales; family Hypoxylaceae; genus Hypoxylon; species Hypoxylon sp. PDH2405. The sequence continues at coordinate 101,724 of JAMAKT010000095.1, read as the reverse complement.
CACCTTTATCTTCCACTTCCTCGACTCCATTTGTTTCCATGTCATCAATGGCTGTCATGAAGGTTGCCTCAATTTCGTCTATAATTCAATCAGCACATGCTTTGAAAGAAAATTCTCGAAAACCACTTCATACTGACCTTCGTCTTCGTCCTCACTCTCCTCCATCTTGTCTACTTCGATCGGCTCGGTACCGTTAATATCCGCCTCGATCAGTTCCAGTAGCGTGAGTAACCTTTGTCCAGACATCTCGAGCACAACGCGAGCCTCTGCATCTGGGTCTTCGGCATTCATTCGACCTCGCGCTGAAGTTCTTTTCTTCTTGATTTTGGCCTCTCTCGCGGCGATTCCCTTTTCAACGGCGGCTCTCAGATTCTCGTCAAACTTTTCACTTCCATTGCACCACATGATCTGAAGCAGGTTTTCCAGAAGCACAGATACTTTCGCGTTATCTTCCACGGCTATCGTATTAGCAGAGTAAGGAAGAAAACAGCGCTCTATGATCTCAACTGTGATGCCTTCTGCATCTTGCCACGCACGGTCGACTTTAGCTGGAGATAAAGCTGATGTGGGCATCAAGAGCAATAGAATGCCTTGCAGTGTCGATATTTGCGATTCTAAAGTCAAAGCGGACATGCCGCGGTTGACGAATGCGGTGAAGATAGGAAGTGGTAGAGACTTAACCATCGTCTCAAATCTCTGATAAAGATCTGAGATATCCAACGGAGGTCTCGGGAGATAGTGGCAGAGGTACGACAGCTATCCTGATTAGCCTACGAACCTATTGTGTACAGTGCATAACTAGCAATTAACTTACCAGAGCAAAAAGGCGTTGCCGCAATGGAATGGACTCGACGTAAGCAGGTTCCAGAGCCTGGAAATCCGGATCTCCCATGTCGCCTGAATTCGTCCTTCGTTTTTGCGGTGTCGGAGGCTCAGATGTCTGGGAAGAATATACCGACTCATCGTCTAACCAACCACCGAAATTGCCCTTCTCAATGTTCACTGCCTCGCGCTTTCGCTTCTTCGCGGTGCTCTTGGGGTTTTCCTTGTGCTCCTTCTGCCAAATCTCCCGGAAGAGGGAGCTCGCAGCAACGCTGCCATCAGCAAATATGGCATCCATAATCCATTTCAATCCGCCCCCTGCCGTGCGGCCAGAACGCTGGCCGATGTAGCTCGCCAGGATCGAGTCCCGAAGCATAGGGTAATCCGGGTCACCGCTTTCGACATCTAAGTTATGACGCTCGACAAGATCCTGCTGTAACAGATCGAACATGAAGTTGAGCCAATGTCTCCAATACCGCCAACGGTTCGGATAGAGAACACTGCAATTGAAAGCCCAACCGACCACATGGAAAAAGTCCTGTCCTCGTCGCCAAATGCCATCCTGGTGATATCCGCGTCTCATTTGTGCATAGGTATCATCGCCATCATCGACGCCACCGCCGTAGTTGGGGTCATCGTCATAAAACGATTCGGGGGTTCCGTGTCGAGAGGTGCTTACGAAGCGAAACGCATCCTTGAATCGACCATTGATAGGTCCGAACCGAGAGAGAAGACTACGCAAGTATACAAGAGATTCGGCGGAGGCTTCGGCCCAACCCTCTTCCTTCGGTCTAGTTGTGAATTTCGGATGTACGATGGCGGTATTGAGAAGTGATAGTTGGTTTGGAGGAGGGCAGTAATCAGGGTCATCAGGACCTCTACGGCTTGATGATAGTAGGCTGTTTAGAAGGTTTAGAGTAATCAGATCTTGAGAGAGTCCATGTTAGTGCTATTTTTAGGCAATTGACTGAAAGAGATGAGGTGTAATTACATAGATTTTCTTCTAAATAGATCTGACAATGCTGTTTAAGTTCCGGCGGTAACTGGGTCGCCTTGCTAAACGGCTTGTTTGCAGCATCTTCAGTCTCTATCTCGGGGCTGCTGCTAACAGAGGCCGCGACGTCCAATGGGCCCGGTGGAGACTCTGTCGCAGTCGCATATGAATCGGGAGAAGACAGAGGCGACGAGACTGCCGAAAATTTGATTGGCGGCATCGTGATCAGGGTTGGGATCGAGTTCCGTAGCTTGACGCGTTGAAGAACAAGAACGCGACAAAATACCCTTGTGAGTTTTAATGGAAATCCCCCAGTTCAAACGGCCCTGGAGCCCAGTAAATTGGGTTGGCGGGGTCGGCAGCTCTGTCAGGCCTAGCGCACCCGCTAGGAGCATTTATCCCCTGGCCTTTTACGTCACGGGTGAGTGCTAAGTACCGTAGCGGCAAAACCTAGTTATAAACAATGATTATTTATATAATAAATCATAATTCTCATAGTAATTCTTAGGTTAAAAACTTATTATTCGCTATATAATAATTATTTAACTTATAATAATTATTTAATATATAATAATTATTTTTATTATAATAATTATTTTTATTATAATAATTATTTTTATTATAATAATTATTTTTATTATAATATATATTTAATTTATATTAATTATTTTAATAAGTTATAATCGTTATAAAAATAAAAGTTATTTTAAAATTTAAATATAATATAATTTATTATTATTTAAAGTAATATATTTATTAAATTTTTTTATATAAAACCTTACATTTATATTATAATATTTTTAATATAATTTTATTAAATAATTAATGAAAAAAGCTTATATAAAATTAATAAAAATTATTAATTTATATTTATTTATTTATAGTTATTTTATATTTTAATTTATATAAATAATTTTAATATTATTTATATAAATTAAATATAACTTTATTAGTTTAATCGTTATAAACTTAATAATAAATAATTCGTTATTAAGTTTATATATAATTTTTAAGTTTAATAATTTATTTTACGCGTTAATATAATGTAAGGGTATAATAATAATGAAAATATATTATATATTATATATAATAAATAAGAAAATATAATTAATATAAGTAAAATTACTTAATTTTTAATATTATATATAATTGCTTTAATTAAAAGCGAAGCGGTTTTTAAAGGTATTATATTTAAATATATATTATATTAGCTTTATTTATAAGTAATTATTATATTTATAATATTTTATAATATTTATTATTTATTAAACTTAAGTTTTTAAACTTATTAAATTTAAATATATAGCTTTTATATTATAAGGTAATATAAGTTAAAAAAGTTATAATTTTAATAATAAATTAATTAAAGGTTAGTAATAAATAAAGTAAATAAGCTTTTAACTTTTATAAATAAATAATTTTCATTATATATAATATAAGTTATTTATTAAGTTTATTTCTTCGATATATAATTAATAATAGTTAAATTAATATATATATAATTGAAATATATTATTATATTTAATTTTATATTTTTTACTTTTAAATTTAGCTTATTTTTATTTAAATAAGATAATATACTTTTAAATAAGTTAAAATATTCCTAATATAATTCTTATATTTTTATAATAAGCTTAAGGTTTTATATAAGAAATGCGTTTTAAAGGGTTAAGTGAATTATAAGCTAAATATTAAATTTTATTAGTAAAATATACTTAATATTAAAATAATTCATTTTATATATATATTATTTAAAATATTTATCTTTAATTATTTAAATATATATTTAAGTATATATATTTAAATATTACTAATTAAAAATTATTAATATACTTATATTTATTTTTATTAGTTAATATATTATAATTAGTTGTTAAATTATATTTTTTTATAAAGTTTATATAATATATAATAATATAAATATTTAATTAGCTTATATTATTTATATATTAAATAAATTGTTTTAATTTCTTATTAATAAAATTATTATTAAGGAAATTAAAAGCTTATACTTTAAGGGAAAAAGATTAAATAAATATAATTAAACCTACTTATAAGGTTAATAATTTAAATGTAAAAACATAAAGTTAATTAAATAACATTTTTACCTTTTTTATTAAAACTTTTATATTATTATAATTAGCTTTTAAAGCTTTAATTTTTATAAAAATAATATTACTTTTTATAATTATAACATATATTTTAATAATAATATTAATTAAATTATTATTGTTTATATTTATTTCCTTATAAAAGATAAGTTTAATATGTTTAAGCTTAAGTTAATTATAAAGAAACGTTAGTATAATAATAAATTATATAATATATTTTAATATATTATAACTCGTTAAATAATATTTAAGTAATTATAAATAACGCTTACTAAGAAAAAGCAGTTATATTTATAAATTATAAAAGTATATTATTATTATTACATTTGTTAAAATATTATTATAAAAAAGAAAGTATATAAAATTAAATAGCTTATTATATTTTAAATGCATAAAATTAAAAAAATATGTTAATATAAAGTTAAACACTAAGGAAATAAATTAAAGTACCGAATAAACGTTTGTAATACTTTATTAAAAGTTGTAAATATTCTTTAAACCTTTGTTAATTAAGTTATTAATTATATAGTTTTATATTTATTTAACTTAATAATAAAACCGCTTATATATAATAATATTAAAATTTAATATAGGTATATATTTATTAAGCTTATTTTTATGTATAATGTAATAATAGTAATAAAACTTAAAGGCGTAAGAACTTTTAAAGCTATAATTCTTAACTTATTATAATATATTACTTATAAAGCATAATATAAAAGCGTAGATTATAATGTTAATACCTTAAATATTTATATTTATACCTTAGTTAAAGATTTTAAATATTTTAAAGAACTTAATAATATTTGTAAAATTAGATTTATAAGGTTTTAATATTAATGAGAATGTATTATTAAGTTAAAGGCGTTTAATAGTAAAAAAGCTAATTAAAGTAATATAATTATTTATTAATAACTTATATAAATTAAAAAATACCTTAAATTTATTAATAAAGTTAAAATATAGCATAGTTGTGATAAGCTTTGCGTTAAAACGTTACTAATTTTATTTAAATTTAAATTTATTATAATTATATATGTTAATTTTAAATTTGCTATAAATTAAATAAATATAATAAAAGGAAATAATAATTTTAATAGTTTTAATAAGGAATTTATTATTAATATCTTTGTTAATAACCTTTTAATTTATAATAATTATATAATAAGTATAATAATATTTATTTTCTTAAATTTTAATTAAATATATAGGGTTTTTATATTTAAGCTAATAAATATTATTTTTATTTTATTCCTTTAAATTTATTTTATTTAAGTTAGTAAGGATTAAATTTTTAAAAGCCTTATTAAATTTGTAATTATAATATATATTTATTAAAGAATATATATATATTTTAAGGATATATATAATACTTAACTAAATAATAAGCTTATTTTACTTTTATAATAAATTTAAGGCAATATTATTAATTTATTTATTATTATTATTAAACATTAAATACTCTTAAATTTATAATGTTAATACTTACTTACTTTAGTAAATATAAGAATTTATACGCATATTTTACTTAAAGTTATATACTTATTTAATATAAAGGTTTATAACATTATTTATATTATCTTTAATTTTAAAATAAAAATAAGTTATTAAATTATAATAATAATAAATAAAATTATTTAAGTATATAATTATATTAAACTTTAAATAAACATAATAATTATTAAATATATAAACTAACCTTAACTAATAATATATGTGGTATAACTTTATAAAGTAGTTAATAAAAATAATCGGTTTAATATGAAAATCTTTGGAAATATTAAATAATAATAATGCTTTAATAAGTGTGAAAGGGTTAAAAAAGGTAAGCTTTATAGTAATTATAAGTATATATTCCTTTAGTTTATATTATTTATTATTTAGCTTTTTTTTAAGCTTATAATATTTAATTCTCTTAAACTTTAACTTTATAAGCTTAAGATTTAATTAGTATTTTAATTATATTTAATTAAATTTTTACTTATTATATATTTAAAAGGAGTAATTATTTACAAAACCGATTAATTAATATTAATAATTAACTTAAGAAATTTAAAATATTTCTTAGTTAATTATTATTCTCATTTTAAAAGAATAAAAGAATATTTTATAAAGATATTTATTCTTAATAATTAAAGCTAATAAAATTTGTAAATATAATAAGTGCTTTTTTAAACTTTAATATTTAAATCGCTATATTTTAACGCATTAGTAATAAGTAAAAAGTATTTATACTAAACTATTTATTATTACCATAAGTTATTAAATTATAAACCAAAGCTAATATAACTTAATTAATAATTATATTTAATTATAAAGCGGAAAATTTATTAACTAATTTAATAAACTTAATAATAAGCTTTATATTTATATTTTCATTATCTTTATTATTATTATCATTAAAAAATATTAAAATAAGTTAAATATTATTGTTAATAACCTTTTTATATATAATAACATTGGTAACTTTAATTAAATTTAAGGTTAAACGTAAAGTATATTAAAGATTATCCTTTATATTACCATAATATATTACATTAAAGTTAAGTATTATTATTAATAAGTATATATAATAATTAGAATTTATTAAAATAAATATTATAAAATAAAATTTTAAATAAGTAATAAAAGCTAACCATTATTTTTATTTTTATTTTAAACTTTATTATTAATTATTTTATTAATCTTATTTTCATTATTAATTTCTCTTACTTTTTCTATTATATTATTAAAGAAAATATTAATTATATTTTTATTATTAAAAATATTTAAAGCTTAAAGGATTTTGCAATTATTTTTTATAAAGAATAAGTCTTTAAAAGGATTTTATTAACTACTATCTTTATTAACCGGCTTATTACTTTATTACATTAAAAACATATAATAAAAACGTTTTAATATAAATTTTAAGTTATAAAAACCATCTTTTTTATTAAGTGATATATTATCGCGTATACGTATTAAAAATAAAAAAGGTAATAATTTAAAGCCTTTATAATTATATTTAAGGAATAACTATAAAAAAAAACGTAAAAAAGGACATAAAGGAAATAATAAAGGAAAAGAAATAAAATTTATAAAATAAAAAAATAAGATTTTTCTTTAATAGTAACTACACATTAACTTAAATTAAGCCATTATTTACATTATATATTTAACGCTAACTTTTTTATACGTTAAAATAAAAGCGACATATTAAGTAATATATTAAGCAATATATTAAATAACGTTTAAAATTTTTAATAATTAATAATAAAACCGGTTAAATAAAAAAAGGATAAACGTTTAATATTTCTTAATTAATAAGTTTAAAAATTATATAAAAAATCTTTAATTTATTTTATTTTAAATTTTCATATATTATAATTTAATATAATATTAATAAATTATAAAACTTTAACTTTAATTTTTCCTAATATATATTTCTTTTATACTTACATTTATAAATTATTAAAGTATATTAAATTAAGAAATAATTATTATATAAAAAACCTTAATATAATAAGTTAATCATTAAATTCCATTAGTAATAATAACTATAGCTATTATATTTATAACCTTTCTTTATTAAAAGTTAATTAACATATAACACGTAAACAACCTATAAGTTTTATTATTAATATAATATTTAAGTTAAAAATATATACTAATAAAAATATAAGCTTTAATTAATATTAAATATAAACGTTTTAATTTTAAATAATTAAATATTTAAATAAGTATAAAGCAATTACTTAAGTAATTATTTATGCAGCTATTTATACCCTATCCTTTTACTAATCCTTTAAGCTTTTAAATATTATTAACTTTTAATATAAGTATATAATTATAAATACTTATAATATAAACATTTATAAAAGCTTTAAACATAAAGAAAAAAAAGTTTTAATTTATTATATAAATATTTCTAAGTAAATTTTTCCTTTTAACTTAAGCTAATATTATTATAATATTAAACCTTAAAAATAGGTTTAATTACTTATAAAGATTAAAAATAAGTTATAGCTATTATTATATTAGCTAAGAAATAATTAACGTTAAAATTTATTGCAATTATAAATTATGTAAGTATTTCCTTACTTTTTATAATAATAACGCTATTTTTTAAATCATTTATATATAATACTTTAATATAAATATTTTATCTTAATAATTTAAAATGTTTCGTTAATATATCTTAGGTTTATTTTAATGCTTTAAGCATAATTTTTTATTTAAACGATTTTATATAAGTGAACTTATTACTATATTAAAAATATGCTAATATTTTGTAAACACTTATTTATAACTTTATAAAGGATTACTTAAACGATATAAACTAATAAATAATAAATTTAATATTTTTTTATAAGTAAATTAAAGGTTATTTAAATTTAAATATATTTAAATATATTTATAATTTTATAACCATTAAAATTATTAATTATAATAAAACTTTCGTTAATAAATAATAACTTTTTTTTTAATATTTTTAACAAATATTTTATAAGTTTACCTTTAAACTATATATAATTATAAAGGTAAAAATAAAGCTTAATTTAAGCATTAAATGATTTATTAAACTTTTAAATAATATTATATAAAATAAAAACCTTTTTTTATAAAAAACGCTATATTAAATATTTAATATAATATATAAGGTTAATAAATTTAAAAATGTTAAGTTAAATTACTTTATTTAAATCTTACTTTAAGTTATTTAATAAAATATATTTAATTCTTTCTTAAATAATAAAAAGTAAAAATATTAAGCCTTATAGAAAAGTTTTTAATTTAATAACTCCTTATTACCTTTATTATTTATTATACCATTTTTTAATAAGAAAAGGTATAAAAATAATCTTTTTAATACTATAACTTATTTATATTTTCAATAAGATAATGCGTATAAAAATGCTATAAATAAAAATAATACTAATTAAAATAATCTTAAACAAAATCACATAATTTTAAATATATATTAAAACAATATTAATTAAAATAATCTTAAGTAAAATTATATAATTTTAAATATATATTAAAATAATATTAACTAAAATAACATTAAATAAAATCACGTTATCTTAAACATATATTAAAGCAACCTTAATAAAAATAATAATAAAAAAAATAATTATATTAAGTTAATTTTACTTATTACTTTTTCATATAAAAATTAATATTTTTAACGTAAATTTACTTTACCTTTTAATTAAGTTAAACCTAAAACTTATTATAATAAAGCTTTAAAATTTAAATAAACTTACTTTATTTATTACATTATTAAAAGCTAAGGTAATACTATATTAAAGCATTTAATTAATTTACAACTTCACTAAACTTTTAATGTTTAAAAAGGTTACCGTATTAATTATTAAATAAAGTTTAAAGAAAATTCAAATAGTTAAGTTAATTTTATAATGAAAAAAAGAAAAATTTTAAACTTAAATAATAAAGATATTAACTATGAAAATATTAATAAAAAGAAAAATAATTATTTAATTATTACTAAGTTTAAAAGTTTAATTATTTAATATTTATAAAAAGTTAATTTATACTAAGTTAATTTTTATAAACATTTTAACTTTAATTTAATCTTTTTTTATTATTAATAATTTATTATTTTAATTATAATTAATATATTTTAATATTATAATAAATAATATTATATATTATATTAATAATAAAAGCATTAATATTCGTTTTAAAGTGTAAAATAAGTTAGTGTGTAAAATTGTTGTTAATTTTAAAATTTACTTATATATTATTAAAGCGAAGCTATTTAATTAATAATAAAGCTATGAAACATAGCTTAATTAACGTAATAGTAAACGTAATAATATATATAGCTTAATGCTTAATACTTACCCTTAAATAAAAGAAAAAAATGGCGTTCTTATCATTTATTTAGTTATGCTTAAAAGAATATAACGTCCTTACCACTTAATTACTTTATAAAATATTATGCTTATATTAAATTAAATATCGTAACCGTTAACGCCGTTTATATGCTTATATTCGTAAACGCCTATGTTTTTTTTAACGAAAAAAATTAAAGGAAATTAATAGCTTAGTTAATTAGTAATAGCCTTTAATTATTATTTTTTAATAATTTTGTTTTTAAAGGCTTATATTTATTCTTAGGTATTAACGGCAATGTTTACTTTACTTTTAACGCTTTTTTATTTAAAACTTAAATAATTATTTAAAAGAACTTTAATGTTATTATATCTTTAACTATTATCTTAGTTAAGAAGTTAAACTTTTTGCTAAAGTGTGTTAATTTATTATTAACCTTTTTTATTAAGTTAATAATATTGTTAATTTAACTTTTAATTTTTTTTTATCTTTATTAATTCATTTCTTTTCTTCGTAAATATTCTTAAGTATGCCTTTAATATTTTAAAGTATTAATAATATTTCCTTATTTTTATTATTATATTTAATATTAATATCTTTTATATTAATTCTTTTAGGGAAAATTTATTATTAAAACGGTGGCATTATTTTATAGCTTAATTATTATAATAATTAATAAAGTTTTATATTTAATAAAGCCTTAACGATTATTTTTAACATTATGTTAAATTTTATTTCTTAATTATTATATATTTTTAAAGCTTTTAATACGTGTTAATATAAGAAACGTTATTTTTAACCGCTTTTAATTCTTATTATATCCTAACCGACCTTTTCGTTAATAGCCTTAATTATTAATAATTATTTAAATTAATTTTTATATTAATATATAATTAATGAGATTACGCTTATAAATATTTAAATAAAATTTAAAATAACGATTTTTAAGTTAAATTAAAATTAAATCGTAATGTTGTAAATTAAATTTAATTAAAATCTTTTAGCGTTATCTTTTAAAGTTTTATATATAGCCTTTTATTATTTAAGGTTATTAACGTTTAAAATATTACGCTTCTTATAAGAATATAATTAATTATAAGTAATTATATTTTTTTATTATTCCTTTAAAATATTTTTAATCGTGTTAATAATATTTCGTAGTAATTTATTATTATAATAAACTTTTAATTAAGATTTAATAATATTTATCTTAACTTCGTTATAATTAAAATAATTAAACTTTAAATGTTGCTTTTTATTGTTTAGTTATTTTTGCTAATTTATTTTAAGTGCTTTTTCTTTATTATTATTATTGCTATTATTATTACTATTACCCTTATTATTATTATCGCTATTATTATTATTATTACTTTTATTATTATTATCGCTTTCCTTATTATTTTAATTAATTTCCTTTTAATAAATTCGCTTTATATTAGTTTCGCTTTCGCTTTTCTTATATTAACAAGGTTATTTTAATATTATTATGGTTAATTAAATGATAATAAAAAAGATTTAATTATTAATAAGATATAAAGCTTTTAAATGGCTTATAAAGCTTAATATTCCTTATTATATTAACGTAATAAATAATAAAATAATTATAAAAGAAAGTAAATAAACGTAAGGTTATAAAGTTTATATATAAGAAATGTAATTACGTTTTTAAAATTAATAAAAATGCTTAAAATAAATGAAATTTAAAAGATTAAATTTACGAAATCTTAAAAATATCCACGCGTAAAATATAAAATGTTATAAAAACTAAAATAATAATATTATACGCCTCGTTATATAATTTAAAGTAGTTTTAAATACTTAAATATATTTACGTAACGTAAAAACTTAAGGTTAAGCGTATTAAAAGTTTCGAAAAAAGATTATTTTAAATATAAGTTATAAAAAGGTAAATTCCATTAAGATTTATAAAAAAAAATAAATATAAATAAAGCACATAAATTAATGCTTTATATTAACGTATTTAATAAAGCTTAGTATACGCTAAGTTTAATTGAAATTAATTAATAAGGGAATTTTTTAAACTTTTATTAGAGTTTTTAAGGAGCCTTTTTATTAATAAAATTACTTTAATTATTTTACTTTAAAAGTTAACTTTAATAATTTTATTTACTTTATTATTAATAATAATCTTTACCTTATTAACGTTCTTTATTTTATTATTAATAATATTCTTTGCTTTATTATTAGTAACGCTTTTTACTTTATTATTAACAACATTTTTTACTTTATTATTAATAACGCTTAGTTTTAGCTTTAATTTCTTAAGCTTTAACGGGTTAGTTTTATTATATACATTCATTAATTCGGTAACATTTTACGTTAATAATTCTCTCGGATATTATTAATTATATATTTAAAAATAATCCTTTTATTAAACTAAATATTTTAATACTTTTTTATTTCTTATTATATTAATTTATTGTTTAATAAACTTTTTTATTTTATATAAAATTCACTTATTATTATTTCCCTATATAATAATCCTTTTAATTTAAGGTTTTTTTCATTTATATAAGTTTACGCCTTATGAAATTTTATATAAATAAGCAATAAAAATTACCTTATATATTTTTTAATATAAAAATATATTAACCTTATATATTAAATCATTAATTTAACGTATAATTAATAATGATTTAACTCATTAAATTAATTATTTTCTTAATAGCTTATTTAATAATATATATTCCTTATATAATTTAAAATATATTATCTTTTCAATTTTAAAGTTTATAAATTTATGCTTAAAATTATATCTCGCTTTTACGTTAATTACTACATAATTAATTATAACTTTTACCTTAACTTAATATAATTTACACGTGATTTTAAAATTAATTATATTAATTAACATATTTAATATTAATAAAATTATTTATGGTTTAAACTTATACATTATTTTGTTTAATAATTTATTTAATACTAATAATTTTATATTATTTAAGTTATATTAAAAGATTAGAATTATATTAACCTATATTTAATTTAATATTAAATAATAAAATTTAATAATAATTTCAATATTTTAATTCTTTCTTTCAATCTAACCATTTATTTCAAGGTAATAATTTATTAATATTGTAAATTTTATTTTTAATTTAGTAAATATTATTTACCATAATTTTAATATAAACTTTAAGTTACGATTAAATATTGCTTTTAATGAAAGTTTCTAATTTAATATTATTAAGGCTTTAAGTATTAATAAAGCTTAATTTATTACCTTATATTTAATATTCTTTAAGATTAAAATAATTTTCTTATTAAATTTATATGTAATTACTATTAGCGTGTTAAAAGTTATATATTCTTTTACTATTTATAGTATATTCTTTAAAGCGATAATTAATAAATTAATAATAAAGTTCTATACGATTATATAATAAGGCATTAAAATTAAATTAATTAATAATAATTCTTTTAATAGTTTAAATTAATTAATCCTATTCTTTTAATAATAAGAATATTAATTAACATACTTTCGGATTTTCTTTAAAAGGTTTTAAATTAAAACGTTTTTAAGTTCTTAAGCTATACGTTTTAATTTAAAATAATATTTTACGTTATAAATAAGCTTAAGAAATTCCTTTACGTATGAAAATAAAATTATTAATCTTTATTATTTTAATTCTATAATATAATATATAAAACCTTTTTTTAACTTATAACGATACCATTTTACTATGTTTTTTAAAAGGTTTTATTTAACTAATTATAATATTTACTTTAATTAATGTAATTTTTAATCGTTATTATAATTTTTAATTACCTTTTTCTTAAAGTTTTCGTTAATTATAATCTCGGTTACGATATAACCAAACTCTTTAATTATATTATTTAATGTTAATTTATACGGGTTATTTCATTTCGTAATATTATCCATTAAATTTATTATTAATAAGCAAAATAATACATTTAATATTAGGTTTTTTTTTCTTAAGATATAAATTATATTTAAATTAAATTATAATAAATATAATAAAGCCGTTATTAATTTATTATTCATTTTATTTATATTAGCCATTTTTAAAGTTATTTGTTTTATTATACCTTTAATAGCGTTATAATTAATTAATATAATAATTAGCTTAGTATATAATTATAATTAAACCTTATATTAATAATAGGTTTAAATTAAGTATATTATCTTTAATTTAATAATTATATAGCTTAATTTACCTTTAATAAAAACCTTTAATAAAAATGAAATAGGATAGATTTTATTTATGAGAATATTTTTCTTATTTTATTTTTTATTTAAATGGAATATTATAATTTTATATCCTTATTACTTTAAAGCGTTAATCTTTAAGAATGTAACGTCGTTATAATCCTAATAAATAAGTTTTAAAGGATTCGTTAATTCTTTTTGAAATATTTTAAATAATTTCTTTTTAAGATTTAACGGCTTAAAATTACTTCTTCCAATATACTTACGTTTAGCTATAACTTTTAACGAAATTTCCTCCTTCTTTTTTCTGGTTATAAATATTATAATTTTACGTTCTTATAATAATAATATTTTTTATTAAAACAATAAAATATATTTATATAAAAAAGTAATTATACCGATATATATTTTAAAATTAACTAATATTATTAATATTTTAATTTTTTATAAAGCCTTAACGCATTTAGGTATAATAAATATATTTTAACTATTAATATTAAATCTAAATAATTAAATTATGTTAAAATTAATGAATAACTTTTTTAAATTTAAAGTTAATTTAATTTTATTAAATAACTTAAATATTTTATTAAAGTGTTTAATATATTTTTCCGTTATATTATTATAAATAATAATGTCGTTAATATATACTTTAATAAAATATTTAAATGGCTTTAATTATTAATTTATAAATTGTTAACCAAAAGAAAATAAGTTTTTAAAGCTTATTAAAGCTACTTTTAAAATTTCTAATCCTTTAGGTAAAATAACCATTATTTTGTTATAATATCTCTTAACAACTAATAATTAATGAAAGTATTAAAATACGTTAATAATGCTGAAAAATTTCTTACCATTTAATCGCGAAATAATATTTTCCTACCTTGAAAAAGAATAATTATTAATTAAAGCAAATTTATTAAGGTTTTTAAGGTTAATTATTACTTTACCTTTTTGCTTACCGTTAACCATTCATTAAATAATAAAATAAAGATATTTAAATGAAATAAGTTTCCTTATTTAATCTATCTTTCTTTAGTTATAAAGATTATTAAAAGTTTAATTTAAAAACTCTTTATTTTAAATCCTAAGTGGATATATTTAACCTATTTTATAGTATTTCTATTAGTTATTAATAAATTTAACGATTATTTTCTTATTTTTTAATAATTTAATAATATCTTTATCTTTTTATATTTTATATTTTTCTAATACCTTAACTAACTTTTTAATAAAAGCTAAATTAATATTATAATAATATACTTTATATTTAAATAATATTTTAAATATTCTTTTAAATTTTAATACTTTTAATAATAGGGTAGGTTTTTTATTAAAGCCTTTCTTTTATTAAAAGAATTTTCATATATCCTTTAGCGTTTTCTTATTTAAACGTAACGCTTCTTTAATAGCGTTATTTATTAAAAATTCCGTTGAAAATATATCTACTTAAAATATATCGTTATTATTTAAGCTTATAATAGTTTAAGCCATATTAGCCTTTTCTTAAATTATTAAATAAAAGCTTTAATCTTTAATTTCTTTAATAAATCTTATCCACATTTTATAAGGAATAATAATATTTTTATTAAAATTATTTATAAATATAATTCCTTTAAGGCTAATTATATTATAAATATTATATAATATTCTTAAATAATTTACCTTAAAAATAAAGTTTTTTCTAATAAGTAAATTAATATATTATATTTAAATTGGTAATATCGAATATACCGGGATAATTACGTAATTAATTATTAAAACTTTTTTATAAACTATTCCCTTAATCTTTATAAAATTAATACATATTTATATACTTAAATAAAATATTATTATTATTAAGATCTTAAGGTAATTTAAAATTACATTATATAATTAATAAAATTCGCTACTTAATAATAAATTTAGTTTTAAATTACCGTTATAAATTCATACCTTTATTTTAATGCAAATTATAACTTTTAACATATTCTAAATTATTAAGATGTTTAAATAGAACTTAACGTTCTTATGTATAATAATTTCGCCTAATATTTTGCTAATTATTATTGGCTTTTTGGCCTTAATAATATTAAATTTTTTAATAAACTTGGTAAGCCATTTATAATTAATCATTCTATTTAACGCTTTAAAATTAACGTAAATGATTAATTTAATACCTTTAATATTAATAATATTAATTTAAAAATAGGAATATTTCTTTAATTAATGCTTTCGTAAATTATCCTTAGATTTAATATTAATAATTTTAATATTTTTTATTATATATATATTATAATTAGCTTTCTTAATATTATTATTATTAATTAATTTATTAATTTTAAAAGGCTTATTAAATATTTCCTAAAGGTTTCCCTTTTAAAATTAAAAGAAATATTCGTTTTTAATAATTTCTATTAACAGCTTTTTATATATTAAATTAATAAATATATTATTGTTATTTTAGAATAAAACCTAATTAATTAGTTACTTAAGGGTTTTTAACGTTAATTTGGGAATAAAATTTATTCTTAAAAGCTTAAGTTTAATATATTTATTTATATAAATATACTTAAAATAATTTAAGCGGATATTAAATATCTTACCACATTTTCGATAAATGGTTTTATCTTTAATAATAAAACTTAATTTATTAACCTTATTAATAAATTTTAATTTATTATGTTTAAGTTTAATAAATTTAAAATAAATAAATTTATTCTTTAATTGCTTTAATTTTAATTTATATTTATCCGTTAAGAAATATTTTTACTTTATTAACTTATCCTTTTTATCCTTTTTATCTTTATTATTTTATTTAAAGTATATTTTATCTTTTAAATAACCGTTATTTCTTTTACCGTTTTTAACTTAATAATATTAATAATATTAATAAAATGAACAACTTTACTAACTATAGGATTTATTTTTATTACGATTATAATCTTTACCTTTTTATTTGTTATAATTAAAATAAGGTATATTTATATAATGATTATTACTTTAAGGATTAGGGCGATTAAAATTATTTTTAAAAATGCGTTAATTATTTCAATCGTTTCAATTTTTATTATTATCTTTATTTCCGTTTTCTTATTAATATTAAATTTAATAGTTATTATTTTAATTATTGGTAACGCTTTCATTATTATTATTTTCTAAGCTATATTAAAGATTTATAATTAACTTTTAATTTTAAAGGGTTAATAAACCTTTAATAATTTAATTATTAATATTTTTTAAAATTTTTAATAAATCCTTATTTTTAATTATAATAAGCTACACTTATTAAGCTTTATTACGTTAATTAAGGTAAATAATAAATTTATTAATAATTATTTCTATAATAAACGTTATTATATATACTTAAAAATCCAAATTTAACTTATAATAAATCTAATTAATATATTAAATAATTTAATTCATTTATAATAAATATATATTTCAAATAATATTTATTATTTATACTTAAATATTAATATTCTTTAATACTTTCTTTTTTAACTATATAAAATTTACCAAATTTTTTATAATATTAACCTCCTTAATTTTAAATTTTATAAATAACTTTTATAAATATTCTTTAAGATTTACCTTTAACTTAGTTTTTTCCTTAATAAACTATATAATCTATTATTTCATTACCTTACTTTAATATAATTTATTAAATTATTATTAAATAATTAATCATTAGGTAAGATTTATTATAACTTTTTTAATAACGTTTATAAAGATATAAACGTTACATTAAATAATATATTTATTTATATTTTAATCCTTAATATTATTAATAATATTATTATTTAAAAAAAAAATTAATATTCATTAATTCTTAACCTTTAAGTTTAACTTTATATTCCATAATAACTTATTAAGCACGTTAATTATCACAGAAATTATTAATAATTATTACTAATATTATTTCTATTATACTTTAATAAAATGATTTAAACGCAATAATTAAATTTATATTAAACATTTTAGCTTATATTTAAACTTAAATATTAACATTATTTTTATTATTTTCATAACATTAAACATTTACTAATTATTACTTTAATTAACGAATACGCTTTTTAAGGTTAACTATATTTAATTAATTTTAATTTTAATTTATTATTATTATTAGCTTTAATATAAGTAAAGATTTAATTAAAATTAATCATTTTTATTAAAGGTAAGAATACGATAAAAAAAAAGTTAATAACTTAAATAATTCTTATAAGGCTATTAATTAAAGATTTAAAATTATTATTAATATTAATATTAACATTTATATTAAGGTTAACATTTATATTAAAGTTAATACTTATATTAAAATTAACAATATAATCTTTTTTATTATAAGTTTAATTAAGTTTTTAAAATAATATATTATTACTTTAAAGCTTACTAAAGCTTTCTTATATAATAAGGGATAAAAAAATAACGCTTACTTATATATAAGTAAATCTTTTATCGCTACTTTTAATAATTATAAGTTAAGTTTTTTTAAAAACTTACCACTAAAACAATTTAACATTAATTTAATGAATACGTCATTGAATTTTCGTGTATATATAATAAGCTTTAACTAAAATAATGGTAAAGTTAAAGGTAAAGGTAAAGGTAGGGATAATTTAATAATTAAACTATTAATAATTAAATTATTATTAATTACTTTATTAAAGAATTATCTTTAAGTTTATTTAAGGATAAATATTATTAATATTAATTTTACTATAAAGGATTTTATTAGCGTTACTAATTAAATAAAAAATTATATAATAAATTAAATTACTATTATTATTAACTTTAAAACTAATTAAATTAAATTTAAAAACTTAAAAACTTAATTAATTATTATTTAAAACTTTAAGGGATTAACAATTTAATTTGCTTAATATTAAAGTAGCAATTTTAAAAAGTTTTTAATTTTCCATTCTTACGTAATTATAAAAGATTATTAAGTTTTAAATAATATATTTACATACGCTTAAATCCTTATAATAATTACCTTTAACAACTTTTAAACATATTTAAAATAATATTATTCATTAATAAAAAATGTTAATTTAAGGATTTTTTCCTCTTTAAGTAATATTTATATACATAAGGTTTAATAAAAACTTAATAAACTTATTATTAATAACCTTAAAGGTTCGTATAATAACAGCTTAAACGTTAAAAGCTATACGATAAAACGTATAATAAAAAGTAAAGCTTTAACGTTAAAAACGCTTAAGGAAAGCATTAAAAAACGCTTAAGAAAAAGCGTTAAAAACGCTTAAAAAAAGGGTATATATTTAAGCTAATTTAATATATATATAAGCCGATTTCTTATTTAAGTATAATCTTATAAATAAGTTTGTAAGGAAGGGTTTATCTCAGCATAAATTTTAAATATAAATAAGTTACTTTTTACTTTTTTATATAAAAAATAAGGATATTAATAAAGCTTTAAAATCTAAGTATATCGGGGCTTAAATGAACGTATAAACGAACGTATCGTCGCTATAAATATAAAAAAGGGCTAAGCTTTTTAAATATATGAAAAAATAATTATATTATTTCTTAAAATTAATATAAGTATTATATAAGTCGCCACGAACGATAAATAAGCGATGAAATTACTAATTATAAAACGAATTAATATATAAAATTATTATTAATTCTAAGATTTACTTATATACTATTAAAGCAAAGTTATTTAACTAATAATAAAGTTATAAAACATAGCTTAATTAATATAATAATAAACGTAGTAATATATATAACTTAATGCTTAATATAAAGTAATTAATTAATATAATAAATAACCGAATAATAATTTAATTAATATATTAATAAATGTTATAATTATTAACTAATTAATTAATTAATTAATTAACTTATTTATTAATAATTAAATAATTAATTAGTTAATTAATTAAATAATTAATTAATTAGTTAGTTAGTTAATTAATTATTAACTTAACTATTAACCTAATTAACTAATTAATATATATATTAACATTTAAATAAATATATATTTAAATGTTTATCCTTATAAAATAAATTCCTTTTATATTAAATAATAAATTAACTTAACTAAATTATACTATATTTAACTACCATTACTTAAATAAATTATTTACAAACGTTAAACAAATAAATATATTAATAATAATAAGCTTTATTTATTATTACTTAACGATTACGCAAAAGGTTAATAATAACCTTTTATATTAAAAGTAAGTAATAATACACGGTTAAGTAATATCTTACGTAAAACCTTAAAAAAGCTTTACTTTTTATTTAAATTATTATTTAAACTAATATTTTCATTAATAAAGGGGAAAATATTTAGCAAAACATTTTTACTTTTATAAGTAAAACTTTACGTAATATTAGTAAAGAAAAATGCCTTTTATAAAACATTATTACCATTATAATTAACGTTATTATAACTAAGAGTTTATAAATTAAATAAAGGATTATATTTAATATGTAAACCTTATAACTTATTATTATTATAAAATATTTAAAACTTTTTATTAAATAAACTTAAAAACTTTAAATAATAATAATTAAATAATCCTAAAGATTTAAATGGTTTTAAAAAGTGATTAAACTTATAATTATTAAATTTAACATTATTAAAATTATTAATTAAAATTATCTTATTTTTACGTATAAAGTATATTATAATATTACCATAAATACTTAAATTTAACACTTTATAATCCTTTCTTTAAATTTCATTATAAAGACGTTTTTTTCCTTTTTATAAATTAAAAATATTAGTTTACTTATAACCATTAATTACTTTAAATAATAACTATAATATATTACTTAACGCTATTTATTTTTTAACTTATATTTGTTTTTTATTAATAAGCTTTATAATACTTATAAAATATTTAGCGTTCTTATTAATTTTATTAGCAAACATTTAAATAATTAAATTTATAAATAATACTTAAGCAAAATAAGTAAAGAAAAACTTTTAAAGGCTTTAAAGTATATGTAAGTAATATACATTATAATATAACTTAATAATCTTTATATTAAAATTATTTAACTTTTCCGAGGAAACCAACATATAACTAATTAAATGAAATCTACTATCCTTTTTATTAAGCTTTAATAAAAAAATAAAGGCATTATTATTAAAAAAGTTATAAATATTAATTTAAAAATAAACTTTATTATTAATTACATTATGAATAATAATATTTTTTTTACCTTTAATATATTTATATATACCATTAAATTTAAGCTATTATTAAGCCATTTTAAATATTATATAAGCTTTTTCAAATATACTTAAATTTTTAATAACGTAATAAAGCATATAATATAAATTATATATAAAGAAAACCGGGTTTATAATAAAGGGTAAAGGATATTTATAAGATATTATATTTAATTAAGGCTTAAATAGAATTTTCGGAAAGACTTAATAATTAAAATAAGGTATAATAGGATATAATAAATTTAAATAAAATTAATATTAAGATTAAGAAAGGATTGGAATTTTAACCGTTAATATATTAAAGAATATAAAAAAAATATTATCCAATAAAAATAATATAATTTATAAATTTAAAACATAGCTTAAATACTTAAGAAAATTTAAAGAGAAATGAATAAATTAAGTTATTCTTAATTAACCTTTTATTTTTAATCTAAACATTTTTAACTATAATATAATAAATATAATATAAAATGTTATAATATAATTTACTTTTATTAATTACTTAAAAAGAAAGGAGTAAGGTTTTTTTTAAATAACTTAAATAATAAATATTAATTAACCGCTTTAACCGTTTACAGAAATTATTAATAAGAAATTAAGTAAATTTTAATAAAGATTATAACTTTATTATAAATATTTTTAAATATAAAATTAAATATAATGTTAAATAAGAAATAGTAATATTAGTTATAAAGATTAAAAAGCTATTTATAAGGAATAAGATTTTAATTTTAAAACTTTAATTAATTTAAAATTACTTTATATATATATATTTTAATTAAAGGGTAATATGCTTATATATTAAAATATATATAATTATAAGCGTAAGTTATAATAACTTTATATACATTTTAACATAATTAATAATTTTAAAAGGAATTATTTTTAAATAATATTTATATAAGCATATATATAAAGCTAAAAAGAAATAAATTAAATTTAAATAAAGGTTAATTTTAAGATTAAATTATATTACCTTACTTATAATTATTGCTACTAATATATTCCTTAAGCCTTTTTTCTTTATCTTTTAATAATTTTACTTTACTTTTTTATACTTATATAATCTTAGGAAAAGAAAGCCTTCCTTAAATATTTTATCCCTTAGAAAACTTTCTTTAAATGTTTTATTTTTTTTTCATTTTCTTAAATACTTATTAAATTATATACATTTTCTAAGGTATGCTTTTATTTTCCTTATTAAGTTCCTTAGTTTTAATCATTACTAATATAGTATATATAATATTTTAATACGTTATGAATTTAACCGCTAACTTTTCACAACTTTTATCTAATATAATATTTTCAAATAATATTAGAAATATTAATAAAAACTAAGGAATAATATTTATATTAATTCTTTTAAACTTAAAATTTAAAGTTAACTTTAATCTTAATAATTTATATATATATTACTTAAATTTTAAACATTATAACTTTTTATTAATATTTACATTTATAAGTAACGGAGGCGTTCTTTATAACTTAATTTATTACTTATATTATATTATTACTAAGAATTATTAACACAATAATAAGGTTAAAGCATTATAAAATAATAACTTTTAACTTAAGCTATTATAAGGTAATAATTTCCTATCTTTACATAAATTATCTTAAAGGCGGTAAAGTAATTTATTAAGCATATTTTACATTTAAAAGGATAGTTTATTAAATATGTTTTATATTTAGCGGCATAATTTATAAAATAATTTACCAAATATTATAATAACTTAAAACCGCTCATTCTTATTTAAATTTAAGAACTTAATAAAAAAAGGTAAAATTATTAACGTATTATTAAATAATATTATAAAAAATATTAAGATATTATTCTTTTATATACTTAATAAATATAAAGGTATTTATTATAAATTACTACATTTTATTATTCTTTTTTTTTTCTTTCTTTAATAGTAATTATTATTAATAATTTATATAGAATATAAATACCTTATCACTTTAAACTTTAAGAATTAAATTTTCCCTTATAATTAATTATTAAGGTTATAAGTAAACTTTTCTTTAAAATAATTATTTAATAATAATTATTAAGATAAATATTATTTAAATAAATCTTAAAACTAAATAAAAAAAGCTTATATAATTTCTAACGCATATAAGGCTTAATTTAACGTAAATAATATAAAGAGATATATTTAAGCATATATACTTAATATTAATTCATTAAAAAACGTATATAAATTACGTATAAATATTATAAAACTTTTAACTAAAATATATTTATTTCATTTTTAAGGCTTAATAGAAATAATATAATTAAGTTATTTACTTATATATAAATGTTCTTATAAAATAATAATATAAGGAAACTTTTATAGGAATTAATAATAATATATTATAATCTTTAATGAGATAAAGCTAAATGGATTTCTTATAAATTCTTCTTTATTTAATTTATATGGTTTATATTTTATATTACACATATACTTTTTTTAAATAAATTAAGTAATAAAAAAAATAACTATTTTATTTATTTAATTATTTATAATGATAAAAATGAAACGGAAAATAATATATAAAAAATAAGTATAGTTAAATTCTTTATGCCATATATAAGTTATAATTATATATTTAAGGTTAATAATAATAATAATAAAAATAATATAAAACGTTATTATAATAATATTAAAAATGATTATGCCTTATATTCTTAAGGTTAAAATAATAAAGAAATAAATAATAATTATTAAAATAATAACCACAAATTTTAATTAATATTTAACTATTATTAGGAACGTTATAACTTATATTAATATTTTAATAATAAAGAAACGAATAATTACCAAAGTAAATTATAAATTAATAAATTAAAGAAAAGATTTTATAAAGTTTTTAAAAACCTTAACGGATTAAACTTTAATAAAGTAATTAAGAAGTTACATAATTACTTATTAAAACGCCTTTAATACTTAAATAATTTAAGCATTACTTATAAGGCATTAATAATATTAGCTCTTTATTTTAATAGCTTAGTTAAAAGGAACATATTAAATTTAACCACCTTTTTTAATAATAATGGAAATAGCTAAATAAGTTAAAGTAATAAAAATACTTAAAACAATAAAAACAACGTAAATACTAAAAGTAATTATAACGATTAAAATAAAACTTTTTAAGGTAATAAGGTTATACCTATAATTATATTTAATAATCTTAAAAATACCTTAAATACCTTACATTTTACTTATTAAACCTTTATTTCCTAAGATAATTTATTAATATAAAACTTCTCTTATAATTTATATATTAAGGTTTATAATATTTAACTTATTAAAAGGTATAATATTTCATTTTATTTCCTTATCCTTATATATTAGTTAAAATTAAATAATTGGAAAATTTAATATTTATAATTAATATTTTAATATAATATAAGTATATAATTAATTATATTATCTTTATATTATAAAAAGAATAATAAATTATTTAAATAACCATAATAAAAAGCTTTTTATTATGTTTAATTTTAAGCTTAAGCAATTACATTATAAATAATATAAGTATTACATTTATAATGTTTTAATATAATAAATAATAGGTTTTAATTAAACTTATTAACCTATTTAAGTAAGAAATTACCTTCTTTTTAAGCATTAATAATAAATAAATAATTATTACTTTAGATTTTTAAAGTATTATTATTTATTAAAATATAAATTAAATAATTATTTTCCTTTAATAATATTAAAACTTATAATAAATTTACTAAGAATTATATTATAAAATACCTTTATTATAAAAGGAATTTACAAAAATTATACAAAATTACTATAAGGTATTTTATAGCTTTATAATTACCTTAGCCTTTAAGTTAATTATACTTAAGTATAAAGAAAATATAATAATTATATTAAAAAAACGCTTTAAGCATTAAAAATCCTAAGATAAAATTAATTATTAACTTATAAAAAGCTTAAAAATATTAACTAACTAAGCTATTATATATAATATTAATAATAATATTTTTAATATTTTAGTTTTAAAAATTTAAAGTAATATTTTTAAGGTTAAATTAATAAATAATAATATATACTTAAGTAAAAAGAATTTTAATATTCGCTTAATCTATTATATTATTTAATAATTTAAAAATAATATTAATATTAACTTATTTAATAACTAAATAATTATTTAATAAATTTATAAAGCTTTTAAAAAAGCTAAGATTAAGCTATCCTTATTTTTTCAAATCGGTATTAACTTTTCTTTTATTATTGCCAATGCTTTTAAACCTAAGCATATTAATATAAAAATAATTTAAGCATAGTTTAAAAATTATAATAAAGCTATTCTTATCTTTTTAAACTAATATTAAATAATTTAAATATAACTTAAAAATTATAATAAAGTTATCCTTATTTTTTCAAACTAATATTAAATAACTTAAGTATAACTTAAAAGTTATAATAAAGCTATTTTTATTTTTTCAAACCAATTGTTATAGCTTAAGAAAAAACCTAAGGTGGGAATTTATTAAAAGAACGTCTCGGAAAAATAAATATTCCGTAATACTTTTAAAGCATTATAAAGTATCGTTAAGATTTATAGCTTTATTAACGTAATAAAGTAAAAAAGGCTTTTTTATGCTTTTAAAATATTATAGAATAATAAAATAAAAGGTATAAAAAGAGTTAATATAATAAGAATAAAGATTTCCTTATATTTAATCATTTATTCTTTAAGTTATTAATTTAAACGTTTATTTTCTTTTAAATAAGGAATACTTTAAAATTTCCTTTATAATTAAAAGTTATCTTTAATTAATCCTTAAATATTATTATTTTATAAAACCAAAGATCTTAAAATATATATTAATTTATAAGAGTTATTAATTAAAAATAATAAATAAGATTATAATATTTTAATAACTTCTTTAATTAATGTTAAGTATTAATTAAAAGGAGAATTTATTCACAAATAATTCTTAAAGGAATGCCCCTTAAATTAAAAAAATAATAATAAACTTTAATTATACCATAACCATTATTAATAGCGTTATTATAAAGAGTAAAACCTTAAATATTTCCCTATATAGGAAAATTAATATAAGAAATTATTACGGTAATATTTAAGGTTATTAAACCTTTAAGTATACTCTCATTAATTACCACCTTTAAAAGAAAATAAGTAACTGCCTTAAAGGAAATAAAAGAAAAAAGTAATGAAAAAAAGGAAGGTAATAATAATAAAGAAAGTAAAAAAGAATTAATATCTTAACCCTTAAAGACTTTAATATTTTAATCTTAACCTTTAAAGCTTTTAACATAATATCTTTTAAAGCTACTTAAAGCATTAAAACCTTTAAGAAATCTTAATTTAAATAGTAGTAATAATATAAGTATATTAAAGATTAAAGAGTTTAAATTAACTTTTCTTAAAAAATATAATAGAAAGGAAAACCCCAATGGTTTTTTAATTTAAGTTAAAACGTATTTTTAATTTTATTAAAGCTTAATAATAATAAAATATTAAAAGATATTAATTACATCTTAATTATTAAGTGGGTTAACGCTTAATTAATTCTTTTTAATTCTTAAGGATTAAGTTAAGAATAATAATAACGCTAAAAAAGAAATTAAATATATCTTTAAAGAATTTTTAAATTTTAAAGAAAAATTTAAGCTTATATTTAAAAACTTTATTTAATAATAAAAGGCTAAAATTAAACTATATTATCTTTAATAAGATAAATCCGCGTTAAATTACGTTATTAAGTTTAAGAAATTAACCACTTAATTTAAGCTATTAGCTAAAAGTTTTTTTTATCCCTTTTATTAAGGATTAAAAAAATATATTAAAAATAAACTTTATAGTAATAACTTATATAAGTAAAGGAACCTTAAATAATTTAATACTTTTATTAAGAAAGCTATTATTATTAATAATAAGAATTTTAAATAATATCTTAAGAAATAGAAGATTTTATTATAAAAGATTAAAAGATATTAATTTAATAAAAATAAGCAAATTAACTTTAAAAAATTATAAAAAAATATT
The DNA here is from genome assembly GCA_023628415.1 of Hypoxylon sp. PDH2405. Taxonomy (NCBI): domain Eukaryota; kingdom Fungi; phylum Ascomycota; class Sordariomycetes; order Xylariales; family Hypoxylaceae; genus Hypoxylon; species Hypoxylon sp. PDH2405. Next base: position 74,548 of record JAMAKT010000095.1, on the reverse strand, counting down.
AGAATTAAATCTAATTTAATTAAACTTAACAAATCTTAAGCTTAAGGAAAAAAACCTTAAAATAAGTTTAAAATTAAGTATTATAATTACGGAAAAATAAAATATTATAAAAACAAATGCTAAAGTAAAAAACCTAAAATATACCAAAAAGAAATATCTTAAAGTAAGAAAATATTAAAAGTTATTATAAACAAAAAGGAAATTAATAATATATTTATTATTATAACTAATTAAATAGTTTAAGAAAAAAACCTTAAAATTAACAAATATAAAGTTTGCTAAGAGATTAAACTTCGCACTTATTAATTTCATTTAAGATATCCTAAATCACTACTTATTATTATGAATAGTTGTAAATATTATGAAATAAGCTTAATAATATGCTTAAATTACTAAGTTAAATATTTTAAGGAATTAACCTTAAGTAAAGTTAAAGCCTTAATTAAGGTAATATATAAGGTAAAATATTAAAAGTATTATAGGAATTTTAGCTATAAGAAATATTATTAAGAAAAATATAATAACCTATATTAAACCTTTTATTAAAATAATTTATATCTTATATATTAAAACTTAAAAAATAATTAATATTATTACCTTTATAAAAACTTTAATAATAAGCTTTTAAAACTTAAGAAATGTTTATATAATTATAATTTATAAAAGGAATATTTATAAATATATTTTTAATATTTATAATTTAATATTAATTAAAAAGTTATTATATAAGGATATATATGCTATACTAACGTATTTTACAATCTTTATAATATATTAACCGTAGGAATAAGTAAAAAAAAGGTTAAATAATAATTATAAATAATATATTATATGCTTAATTAATTATAAAAAAATAGTTATACAGCCTAAAATTATTTAATATTAAGATTAATTTAAAATTAAAGTATATAAAAACGATTATTAAAGTACTTTAATAACTTTAAAATTAATATTAATAAAATTAGAAATATTTTAAATTTCCCTAATATTATATTACTTATTTTTTAATATTAGAATTATTTAACGTTTTAAATTTAAAAAAATAAGAGTAATATCTTATAATATATTAAAGATTTTTATACTTAACTTATACTAATCTCAAACTATAATTAATTATTAATAAATTTTAAAACGAAATTAACAATTAATTAAATAAATATACTATAAAAAAATATCCTTTAAATATTAACTATTATATAAAGGATTAATAAAACTATTATAATAATAAATATTAAGAACATATTATTAAAAAAGCTAAAATATAAAGACTTAATCTTCTAAGATTAAAACGATAAATATCCTTTAAGGAATATTTTAATAATGGGAATTATTAATAAAAATTAAAAAACGATTAAAGCCCTTATCATTAAAACACTAAAAAGTTAAGAAAGGAAAGTCCTTATTTAAAATAAAGGTTAATTTTAAAGAAAAGAAATAAATTATAATTTAAATTAAATATAAAAATATAAAATACTAAGCCTTAATAAATTTAAGAATAAAATTAAGTTATATATTAGTAAAAGTAACCAAAAGAAATAAAATTCCTTAAAGATATAAATAATAATCTTATAGATTAATTACCTTTAATAAAAATGTTATAACCTATAGAAATAATAAAATATTATAAGAAATAATATCACTTAAATTAAAAATTTAAGGATATTAAGATATTATTATTCTTAATATAGCTAATATTAATTATTATAATTTTATCCTAAGAATAAATTAGCTTAAGTAAAATAATTTAAAAATATATTAAAAAATAAGTTATCTTTAATAAGATTATTTAAAAGAATTAGCCTTTAAAATTTACTAAAGGAATAATATATATAACTTTTAAAATAAAGGAGCAAAAACAAATAATATTATTTATATAATTTAAGCTTTCTAATTTAAAGATTTAATATATAAAGTATTATGCGAATATTTGCGGTTTTATAAGCTATTTAAAAACAAAATAAAAGAAGAATTATTAGAATATAATTAATAAGATTATAAAATATATCTTAAGGAAAAATAATACCCCAAACTATTTTTAATATACTTAATAAATTAAGAAAAGTTAAAAACATTTTAAAAGAATATTTAATAAAACCTTAAAAAAGAATATATTTAGGAATTAAAATTATCATTAAAATATTTAATTATAATAATACTTAAAGTAAATAAGAATGGTAATTAAAAGATTAATAAAAATAGAGAACTTATATAAAAATAAGTTATTAACTACTAATACCTTAATAATATTATTAAAAAGAATAAATATACATTACCCTTAATTAAGCTTATAAAAGAATAAATTAATAAGGTTAAGATTTTTATAACCTTAAACTTTAAAAACGGTTACTATATAATTTAAATAGCTAAAAAATATAAGTAATATATAGCTTTTAAGATAATATATAAGCATTATAAGTATAAGGTTATACCTTTTAAACTTATTAATATATTAGTTATTTTCTAACATATAATTATAATAATATTTAAAAAGTATTTAAATAAATTTATATTTATTTACCTAAACGATATACTTATATACTTTAAAAATAAGGAAGAATATTAATAATATATATTATTAATATTAAAAGCCTTAAAAAAGGTTAACTTATTAATTTACCTTATTAAAAGTAAATAACATATTAAGAAACTTAATTACTTAAGATTTACAATAACCTTAAGAAAAATTTAAATTTAAAAAGGAAAAGTAATAATAATTAAAGATTAGCCCAAACTAAAAAGCGTTACAAATATACGCATATTTTATAGCTTTATTAATTACGTTTAAGGATTAATCACGAATTTTAGAATAATTACTAAACCACTAACGAAATTAATAACCTTAAAAAATTAAAAAAAACCTTTTAAATTTATTAAAAAAGTAAGGAAAGCTTTTAATAAAATTAAAAGAATTATTATAAATAAAATAATATATAAACTCCTAAATAATAATAAGAAAAAAAAACTTAAGATAAATATATCTAATATAACGGTTAAAGTAATCTTAGAATAACTTAAAAATAATGAGAAATAATACCTAATTATATATTATTTAAAAATATTATATAATATAAAGCTTAAATATAAAATTTACGATAAAAAGTTACTAATAATTATTTAAGCATTAAAAGAATAATAACCATAACTTAATAGAATTAAAGAACCTATTAACATTTATTTAAACCATAAAAACCTAATATAATTTATAATAATTTAAAAACTTAACCAAAAATATAAAAGATAGATAGTTTTCCTATTTTAATTTAACTTTAAGATTTATTATATTAAAGGGAAAGAAAACATTTAAGTAAACCTTCTTAATTAAAAAGGAAATTACAATATTAAGGTTAAGAAAAGAAATATTTAAATGTTAGAATAATAAAATAATGGAATAATTACCTTAATATATATTTAAATTAATAAAAACGATTAAATATAAAGATTTAAAAATATTTATAACTAATAAAAGTTTAAAGAATTACATTAATAAAGAAGATTTAATAAAACGTTACTATTTTAAAATAAAATATATATTCCTAATAAGATTAAGGAAACGTTTATAAAGGAATTTTATAAATATCTTTTATATGGATATTAGGGAATATTTAAAACGATTAAAAGGATTTAAGAAACCTATGATTTTTTAAACATTAAGAAAATAATTATTAAGATTATTAAAAAATATAATATTTATAATAAAATTAAAGGAACCAAACATAAATTATATAACCTACTTTAATTAATTAAGGTATTAAATAAATTATGAGATATTATTATATAAAACTTTATTATAAGCTTATTTATTTTAAAAAATCCTATGATAAAATCTTAGTATAATATTATATAAGTTATTATTAATAAACTTATTAAATATAAATATTTTATTTTATATAAAGTAAATAATATTATAAAATAGCTTATATTTATATTTATATAAGAAGTTTTTAATAAATATAACCTATTTAAACAAATAATTTCAAATAAAAATAAGCTTTTTACATTTAAGTTTTAAATAAATTTAATAAAAAAGTTAAGAATTAAATAAAAGTTATTTATAATAACATACCTTTAAATAAATAAATAAACCAAAAGATTAAATTAAACATTTAAACAATATTTATAAAGTTATATTAATAATTAATAAGATAATTAAGTTAAACTATTATTAATTACTTAAATAACTTATAACATTAATATTAATAAAAATATAAGTATTTTATTATATATAACTAACCCTTTATAAATATTAATTAAAAATAATTAAGCAAAAACTATTTAATAACATAGCTTTAAAAATCACTATAACAACCTTAAAAGCAAAAGTATTTACTACCGAAATATAAACTTTATAATCATAATTATAATAATAATTATAATTTATCCAAAATAAAATAACAACATATTATAATCGTAAAAGAATTAAAAGATTAATCTTATAAAGAGGAAATAAGGTTTATTTGTTTTATAATAAATAACACTTAACGTTAAAAATATTACAAATTTATATAAAAAGGCTAAGCGAAAAGCTAAATTTTAAAAAGCTAAAACCTTTTAAAATTAAAAAAATCTTATTAAATATTAACTATAAACTTATAATACTATTAAAAATAAAACTTCAAACTTAAGTATTTCATATTACTATATTAAAACTTATATTAAAGAATATTAAAATTAAATAAGCCATTAAACTTAAAAAAACCCGGAAAAATATAAGATTAAACGTATATTAAATTCATAAATAATTAGAAATTAATTATAATATTTTGTAAAATAAAAGGATTACTTATTAAAAGATAATATATAAAAACTTAATAAACACTTATAAAGTTATTTTAAAAAATTTAATAAATTTTATCGTTAAAACCTAAATTGGTTAAAACTAAGGAAGGATTCACGTTTAGATTTAAATTAACTTAAGAAAAGGAAGGAAAAAATGCTAATATAATAATAATAAATTATTAGGTAATTTCCCTACTTTTAATCTTTTCTTTACGCTTTAATTCCTTAATATTTTAAAATTTATAACGAATTATATTAAAATCCTTTTTATTAAAAAGATTATAAAGCTTACGTAAATAAGAAATCCTTATAATAAATTCCCGCTACTTCTTTATAATTTTTAAAAAGCATTATTTCTTTAATTTAGCCTTTTATTTTAATTAATGTTTCTTACGCTTAATATAAGAAATATTATTAATAAAAACCTCTTTCTCATTATAAAAAACATTTACTTTTTAATACTTCCTATATTTATAACCACCCTTTAATATTTTATACTTAAGGTTTTTATTAAAGTAATAAAAATAAGGTATAATTTTAAACCTTATTTTAAATATACGCTTAAGGAAATATTTATAACAAATAATAAAGGAACTTTTTAGTTTAAATTTAATAATACGTCCTAACATAATAATAATTAACTAAAGAAAAGGGATTAATTAAAATATAAAAAATATTATTAAAACGTTAAAATTTTTAAGATAAAAATTTTAAAAGAAAGGGGATAATGTTACGGCTTAAGAAAAAACCTAAGATAAGGATTTATTAAAAGAATATTTTAAAAGAATAAATACTTTATAATATTCTTAAAACATTATAAAGTACCGTTAGGATTTATAACTTTATTAATGTAACAAAGTAAAAAAGGTTCTCTTATATTTTTAAAACACTATAAAGTAATAAAACAAAGAGCATAAGAAAAATTAATATAATAAAAACAAAGATTTCCTTATATTTAATTATTTATTCTTTAAGTTATTAATTTAAACATTTATTTTCTCTTAAATAAAAAATACCTTAAAATTTCCTTTATAATTAAAAGTTATCCTTAATTAACCCTTAAGCATTATTATCTTATAAAATTAAGGACCTTAAAGTATATATTAATTTATGAAAGTTACTAATTAAAAGTAATAAACGGGATCGTAACATTAATATTAAATAATTTAAACATAGCTTAAAAACTATAATAAAGCTATTTTTATCTTTTTAAACTAATATTAAATAACTTAAACATAACTTAAAAATTATAATAAAGTTATTTTTATTTCTTTAAATTAATATTAAATAATTTAAATATAACTTAAAAACCATAATAAAGCTATCCTTATTTTTTCAAACCAATATTAAATAATTTAAGCATAACTTAAAAGCTATAATAAAGTTATTTTTATTTTTTTAAACCGATATTAAATGATTTAAACATAGCTTAAAAGCTATAATAAAGCTATCCTTATTTTTCCAAACCGGTATTAAATAATTTAAGCATAACTTAAAAGTTATAATAAAGCTATTCTTATCTTTTCAAACTAATATTAACCTTTCTTTTATTATTATTAACGCTTTTAATCCTAAGCACATTAACATAAAAATAATTAAAATATAGCTTAAAAGTTATAATAAAATATTAAAAGCAATTTTTAAAGCTAATAAATATAATAAAAATAAATATAAAAATATTTACCATTAATAATAATTTAAAAGATAATTAAATAAGTAATTATTAAAGCGTGGTTTAATAAATAAACTACCTTTTTTTTATTTATACTTATCTTTATTACTTATTAATTTTACTAACTTTTATTATAAGTATATATATATTTAAGTTTTATTTACGCATTATTTCCTTTTATTAAATATTATTTATATTATATTTAACCTTTTAATAATAAATATAATAAATAAAATTAATTAACTTATTAACCCTTTGCTTAAGTTATAATTAAGAAATATTATATCTTATCTTTAATAAAATATAATATATTTTTTAACTTTATATTAATATTTATTAATTAACTTTATTTTAACATAAATTTAAATAAAATTTTATATTTTTATTAGTAAAATCTAAGGTTAATTTATATGCCATTTAAAATAATAAGGACAAATATATACATTTAAATTACACTTAATTTTAAAATAAATACATATAAATGCTTACTTTAAAATATACTTATACCTTTTAAATCTTTTTAAATAAATATATATTATTACTTACATTTATAATATATTAACTTCTTTTTTAAATACTTACCTTTTAATTATAAACCCTTTTTTTAATTAACATTTTAAATATACATTTAAAAAAATCCTATTGTTATAATAATATATATAATATTTATTTACTTATTAATTTTAAGTGTTTACTAATTAACTTTTACTATAAGTTTAACCTTTAAAAAACTTTACTATGCTTAAAGCTTTTAAAACGTATTTAAAAAGGTTAATTAAGTTTAAATTTAATTTTATTTAAACTTTTAACTTTTAAAAGCGAAAAATTAACCTTATTAAGTAAAACGATAAAACTTTAAACCTTTTAATTAACATTAATTTAAAGGCTTTAAAATTAATTAATAATAGCTTAAATTTTAATTAAAATTAAATAAATATTTTTAATTAAGATTTAACTGAAAAAAATTATTTCTTAGTTTAATTTAAATTATTTATTAATAATTTTTTCCTTAAGGATAATAATAATAAGTTAAACTTATTAAATAATGTAAACCTTACTTATTATATAGCTTAAGTTTTAACTAAGGTAAAAAAGATATAAATAAATAACGTTATTACTTTAATACTTAACGATTTAAATATATAAATATCCTTATTATATTTAATTAAAAAGCCTTACTAATATTAATTATAACTTAAAATAAAATGGATTATTTCTTTAAAAAAGTATTATTAAAATTAAGTATACCGTTATTAAGAAATTAAACTTATATTTTTATTACCTTTTAATTATAAAGGTAAGTTTTAATTAATTTTTTTTTATTATAGTAATTATTTTTAATAAAATCTTAATTATTTACGTAATAATAATTAACATTATTTTACCTTTAAAATATATATATTATAATTATAAAATAAATAAAAACATATTTTAACATTATATTATTTTACTAAATTATTTAAATAATACTTATGTTAAATATTATTATAATAATAGTAATTATAAATATTCTTATAAAAATAATATATTAAATATTTCACTTATTATATTTACTAAAATATAATTATTATTTTAACTTTTTTAAATATAAAAAAGCAAATTAAGCTATATATAATATTTAATAAATAATAATAATAATAATAGGAAATTTCTAACATTTTATTTAAAGCTATAAATAATATTTTAACTTACTTACATATTATTATAAATAAGATTTAAAAATTAAAGCGTTAAATTTACTTATAACTTTATAATATTAATATTATTTTTATAAAATTTAACTAAACTTTATTTTAAACACTTTGTTTAAACTTTACTTAACTTAAATAAAACTATTTTTAATATTATTATTTTCCCTTAATAAACATTATAATTTAACCTATTCTTTTTTAAATATTTAAGTTATTTATATTTAAAGCTATCCCTATATTTCTTTTAAAATTTAATAAATTAAACGTATATATTATTACTTTATTATATTTCCTTTATTATTAAATTCTTTACATATATTTAAACAATAATAACTTTTAACTTAAATATTATAAAAACATATAATTTAAATTAGTTTAAAGCTTAAATTAAAAGTTATAATTTAATATTAAACTTATTTAAATATACTTAATATTTATAAAAATATTTAACTTTAAACTTTAATAATTTAAAAAGTAATAATATATAATATACCTTATATTTTTTAAATATATATGCTTTTTTTATAGTTATATTTTAACTTAAATAACTTTATTTATATAATTTATATTTAAATAATATTAATATATAAATATAACCTTAAATTTAAGCTTTAAATTAACTTAAATTATATATTTTTATAACATTTAAATTAAAAATTATCTTAATTTAATTATAAGGAAAAAATAAAAAAATAACTTAACTAATAATGCTTTAAAATAATTATTATTACATAAATAATTTTTAATAAAAAAATAATTTTTTACTTTTATACCTTATTATATAAATTAAATAAAGTAATATATATGTTATAAAAATCATTATTTTAACAATAATTATTTTCCCAATAACAATCATTATATGGTTCAAAAAGGATTAGCTGAAATAGTATTTTCCCGCTACGGTATTAAGCAAATGCTTGTACAATACCTAAGTCTCCATCTTTAAAACCAGCCATACGATATAGATTTGAGTCAGGATTGCACCAACGAATATCTAAGCCGATTTTAAAGAACGAAACACGACAAGAAACAATACACACAAATCAGTTGCAATCATAAAGTACTTATATTATTCATCGATTCATTTCAGGTCAAATGCAACGGTTAGCGACCATACTCAGGAGCTAGTGCTTTTTTTTTCATACTCGAAATTGCCTCCTTAAAAATATGGCACAATACCGAGCGCCCGTTACTTAGCTGTCTAGCCTTTACATGTGAGCCTTGAGAACCTTGAAGGCATCATCTCGGCTTCCACCATATCGAGCCTCGGCAGTCTTCCAGTTGATCACCTTCCAGATGTTGTCAACGTAGGCTGCCTTGCCGTTGAGGTACTGAAGGTAGTATGCATGCTCCCACATGTCGACACCAAGGAGAGGAGTGTCACCGACAACAACCGCCTCCTGGTTTGCCAACGTCACGATTCGAAGCTGTCCTGTGTTTGCTTCTTTCACAAGCCACTGCAAATGTGGAAGTTAGCATTTGTTATTTAAGGACAGGTAGGAAAAATATAGGAAAAATATAGGAAAAATATAGGAAAAATATAGGAAAAATATAGGAAAAATATAGTGTGCTCCATTCATGACTCGTCGTTGTCAAGTAGGTGGAGGGAGGTACATGTCTCCACACAGGGTCCGGCAGGATAATAAATTATAGATAAACCTGAATTGTACTTACGCCCCAGCCGCTTCCCTGGATACCCAGCAGAGCGGTACCAAAGACCTCCTTGAACTTGTCGAAGCTGCCCCAGGTATTCTTGATAGCGGCGGAGAGTTTAGGAGCGGCATCAAGCTTAGAGTCCGGTGAGGAAGCAGGTGCTAGGCCCTCCCAGAACAGCGAGTGGTTGATGTGACCACCGCCGTTGAAGCGGATAGCCGACAGCTGGGCCGCGGCGTCCTGGAGTCTACCCTGAGAGTTGGCCTTGGCAGATGCTTCTAGGGCCTTGTTGAGATTGGTAATGTAGGTCTGGTGGTGCTTCTGGTGGTGCAACTCCATAATCTGCTTGGAGATGCTGGGCTCCAAAGCCTGTTCAAGTCACACAGAAGTCAGTAGGGGAGACATGGCAATTGCTGAGATGTAGAGAGCACACGGCCCCCTGGAGGGTGATACTTACATCATAGGCGTACGGAAGCGGGGGAAGAGAGTAAGTAGCGACGGACATTTTGACTCGTGTTTAGTGGCAATGACTATTGGTAGAGTTACTATTGGATGATATGAAGGAAGGGCAATTTGGGCTAGTCAGTAGAAGAATCTGAGAGGATTTAAGATGTGACCTGAATCAGATTGCTCCGAAATGCTGTGTTGCGAGCAGTTTGGTAAGTGAAAGAGGTAAGTAAGGGAGGCAGATTTTAGAATACAACCTGGAAGCGACAATCTCTAGATGGAAACTCTTGTGATGACAAACACACAGTCGGCACCCAAGTTGCAGGTGACATAGGTACCCGATGGCCATCAAGGTCACTTTCCCCGCGTTCTTACGTCTTCTTGACCGTTTCTATTATTTGATAAAGGTTGGTCACCTCATAGTTTGAGCTAGTAATAGCTGGGAATCGCTGGATACCTAGGTACACACAAAATGCTTTTAGTTGTGTGGCTGCTTCCCGGAAGCGGGTCGTGAAACGGCCTCAAAGAGCGCAAACTTGCTCACCTTACGTGTATAGTCGTAACACATCAACTTTAGCATTCTTGTACCTCTTCTCCTCAAATTTGCCTAGAAAGTTACATTAAAATGAATGCTTTAAATATTAAGCCGATACAATAATGCAGTTAACCAGTTTCTTCGGTGAGATCCGCTACTGTTGTGTGGCGGCATCATGGAACCTTGAGGACCGGCCGCCCCGTAATCTGTCAACTCCTGAGTTCTTGGCGGGATGTCTTTTATAAGATATATTTGGTAGCTCATTCTCAATGTGATTACTGACAACCGAGAAGTTAGACCTTTTTTGTTCATTTCGATACCCCTAGATACCTTACATTTCTGGTAGATTTATTCATAATACTTTAGTGTTTCTGTAATCTTAGAAACCTAAACGAATCCTGCTTCGAAACGTCTTCTTCAGAAGCCATATCTAAGAACACCAACTTGTCAGAAACAATGTGCGGTAATCATTCTCGGCAATCTTATGGTGGCGCTCTTGCCGTACTCAGTCCTCCGCCGAGAAATAGTCGGTTCACGACACCGGCGATGGCAGGCCGACTCACCTTCCATGATTGTGGTCAAGGAGGTTCAGTCGCCACTCATGTCACCTTCACGCCGGATGAGAACAGCGCCAGCAATAGTCTCGCTAGTTTAGATTCGTATGTTGTCGGAATCCAGTAAGCAACGTCCCCTTTCTTCGACAATACTAGGCTCACGGAGAGCGCCAACGAATGAGATCTTGTTATACTGACGAGGTTTCTCTCAACAGCGAGACTGGTGATCTCACTAAGTCTGCGATAATAAGCCCGTTCCTATATAAATTCAGCATGGCACAGGGTCGTCCAATATCTGAAAATGACAGACAAGAGCGGTCAATAGAAGTACCACTTAGTCATCCGATGAAGATCGAGGTCAGTGGTGATGGAATCATTGGCCGAAGAGTTACGATATGGTCGCAACACGCCGCGGACCCTATTGCGGAAGGCGTTATAGGGTACAATTGAGCGAACCGAAATGAAGATGGAACACCAAAAAAGCAAATGACTAAAATTAGGAGACACAAGGTCGAGCCGATGAAATGAGTACGTCTTCACAGAAGTACACTCGTGCTCAACACCCAGGCAGGCCTGTGTTCACTGACGGGGAGGACTGGATGTTCTTGTACCGTCCTGCTTGGTACTCAGATTACCTAGTGGTCGACATTGTACAAGTTGTACATCATTGAAGCGATATGCTCAGTCATGTATGGCAGCAGGTGGAAGAAAACAGGCATGAACCCTGAATCTGCTACTTTATAGAAACGGCTGGTGCCGATAGACGGAATTTATTGTCTAGAAACTTGATAGAAGTCAGCACAAGTTGAAAATGGCAAAGCATACACTCACCTGTTCACCGACATGACCGCTTACGACGCATGCCAGATACTAGTTGAAACCAATTTTCCTAATCTTCAGACTCGGGTGCGAAGTAATCGGCAACACTACCTCGAAACTTACAAGAATTCAGTGGGGGCTCCGGTTTGGAACCGTGCTTAACCAGGGTAGTCTCATAGACGTTCCCAAATCCTCCCTTTAAGCTATGCGAAACTAGGCTATCCTTTGAGAAGGGGAGAAGGATATCCCGCTTAAAAAGCCTGTTAATAGCTCCACGAGAGAATGTGCGAACCAGAATTTCTCATTGCCGCACTTCTCAATCTTTTACTTCTTACTTGCAAGGTGGAAGCGAGGTATGAAGATTTTCTATCTTGTCAAGTGGGAGAGCTTCGACCACGAACATAATATATGGGAATAACGGGCAGACGTCAGCCCTGGACTGGCGGAGATCTCTGATGCGAATTATGCAAACGATACAGGAAGGTGGAGTACCCCTTGTCCATTGGAAGGGCCGCCCCGCGATTGAGAACTCATTGGAGAATGAATCGACAATAAGCTCAAGTGGGTCTGTTTCCAAATTCACAACCAGCAACCAACAAAACAATCGGCATAATGGGCGTCACTACCATACTCATAGAGGATTGTTTCCTTCATCTCTCTTCCTATAGAAATTCCCATTTTGATATAGAAAATAGATCTGCGAGTCACTGTTATAATAATGGGTGAAACAATCTATCTACAGGGCACGCCTGTGGCGCCTCGGAAGAATCGCGTAGTTAAGGCCAACAATAAAACACCTGCAGCCAAATACAACACTCAGATGGTGCAGAGAATTGTAGAAACTCTGAAGAAGGATCCTGAAGCCGATCTAGTTGCCATAATAGGGAAAGATTACGCCAAGAAGCGAGAGCGATTCCAGAATGTTGATGGTAAGAGTTCTGCCTGCTCATCGCACGATAGCTTACACCCAAACAGCGACACTCGGAAACCCTACCAAGAAGCCAACCGTCCCTAATCCCTCCCGCGGCGACACACGATTGCTTCTCGACCCAGACGCAGCAGCTACAATCCTCTCACCATTTTCGGATGATATGCAGCTTCTCCTTCCCGACGCGGACGCCGATAATTTCATGCATTCTGTCATCCAACTCTTGTCCCGAGCCGAAATTATCTTTCAAAGTAACTGGGGATACTCTACCATGGTTTTGCGAGTCTCCGACGACATCGTTGCCAAGATCTCACGGCGCGCGGACGGCACCCGATGAATATACTGCTTTGCAGTACCTTGAAGCACACCTACCAAACATTCCTGCCCCTAGACCACATGGGATGATAGAAATAAAACATCTCTATCTCATGTTCATAACCTATATCCCCGGTTTAGACCTCGAGAAAGCATGGCCACAGTTAAGCGTGGCCCAAAAACAAGACATCAGCAGTCAGCTCGACGCCCTGTTCTCTGAATTGCGATCACTTCCGCGCCCAGAGGGCAGTCCACTTGGCGGCGCTCAAGGGGAACCATGTAAGGATGCCAGACGAGGTCTACGTGTAGCCTCTACCCCCATCACGAGTGTAAAGGAATTTGAAGATTTCGTTTTTTCCGGTTCCAGATCTGCAACCCCAGTATATTTGGAGTTTTTGCGAGGGCTCTGTCCACCAAGTCCGAACAAGTCCGTCTTCACCCATGGAGACGTCCGACCAGCAAATATTGTGGTCAATTCTGACGATTCAGGCAAGTGGCAAGTTACTGGTATCATCGACTGGGAGCGCAGCGGCTTCTATCCAGAGTACTGGGAATCCATTAAAATAACAAACTGCTTGTACGCCGGTGAAAGCTGGGATTGGTACAGGTATCTTCCTGAATGCTTACACCCAAAGAACCACGCAAAACGCTGGCTATTAGATACGGTGTGGGACCCCATGGTGGCTTCGATAGAATCGTCCTCATGATTCAATTCAACATACATCTTACCTAGACCGGGTTACAACTGTTTATTAACGGCTGAGCAAACCGAGACTTACAAAGTGATCGACCTTGTATGTTTGGGATTAGGAAAACTACAATTCCGCAAATCAAAATCAATTCCGATAAGCTAGCCAGCTGTGTCGGACCGAAACACCGGCATAGAATCCCCCCAGCCATAATAAAGCTACGAAGCCCGCGCTTCGAACAATTTATTGTTTCCACGTAACGACTGCAACATAGAACCAATGCATCGCACACTTCGAGGTCAAGATGTTCACCAGCTTCGGCCCACCTTCGGCTATATTTGAGAATGTGAAGTTCAAAAACGACATCGATCCAAATTCTAGGCAGAGAGGCGCTACAAGAGATGGTAAAGTGGCCAAGACAAGCAGCGACGTTGCTCAACCTAGGAGCCAGGATGATCGAGACCATTTGACCATTAATACGGCTATTTTTGCGCCTTTAGAGGGAAACTATCTCCACTGGTCGCTCGCCGTTCACGATTGCGACGCTCCGGAGGCAGACGCTTGGCATATCTGGGAGGTTGCCCAAGAGCAACCCTTCGCGCCGTATAAGGCAAATTATATCCGCGCTGATCCAACCCGCGAGACAAGGTTTCGACAACTAGTCAGAATGGGCGCTGTGCCTCGTGGTCGCCTGGATGAAATCCAAGCCGCTGTCCGGACTGCCGACGCCGCGGAGGAAGAGCGGGCCGCGCAGTGGAATTGTCAGGATTACGTCTTGGACGTGTGGGAGAACATCTGGAGATACGGACTCGTTACCGAAGAGACGCATTATGCCGCACGCGATGAGCTGCTCGACTACTATGGTCCGGGCGCTAGTGGGCCCGAAAATGAGAACGAGGCGGAAGAAGAGGAAGAGGAGCGCGATGAAGAAGCTGAAACCCCCCGTCGGATTTTATCGGAGGAATTTGTTTATGATTCGGACGAATAAACACTGATTCATACCTCCTTAGGCTTATCCTTAGCTTAGGCCAAAGTAGCAAATAGCTTAGGGCAACTTTTGGGCGATGCATATACCTGTAGTCTGGCGGCGCAATGCTTTCAATTGGAGGCCGACTGACGGCATTTCGAATCAAAGGAAATCTCGCATTGGACTATAATTGCTATAATAGGAGAAAAAGTAAGCTGACTACTCCGTTTCAGCATTTCAGCGTATGAGAGGCTTTCGCTGAGATAGCCTAATGAGCTCTATCAACCCCATGAATTCGGGATCCCCGTTGAGACCTCAGGGTTTATGCTGAGAGAAATGCTAGGCTAAAAGGTAAGCCTTTTATACAGTAGTTCGTTGTATGGAGGTTCCTGACGATTTCAGCTCGATGGGACGGTTAATCGAGTTTCTGGGGGGCTTAAATCGACTCAATCGCTTGCTTGGCGCATTGGTTGCAGACTAGAGGATTCGCCCATATGCGATGAGCACGGAGAATTCTGATTGGTTGAATCGTACCCAGCTCCCTGAATACAGCTGATCCCGCCCTGTTTCGTACTGACGAAATGATACTTTAAACTACGGTATGTACCTAGGGGAGTAACATCGCGGGGAAAAGGCCATCGCAGACGGATTTCAATTGGTATGAATGATATTTCTTTTTACTTGCAGTGGGAGCATCTAGAGTCCTTTGGATACATCACTGTCAGCCTTAAACAACAAATCCCCCAATTAGGCAGTGTATTAACCAGCCGTTCGAGAGCCAAACATCGTCGTATCTCACGACGCTCCACGTCATATCCGCCATCAGATGCCTTCAATGTTGTGCCAAGAGGGCGATTTTATTCATTCAGCTTAGGAGCCTCCCTCTCGTTACTTCAACAATTATAAGTCATAGACACATGCGGTCAGCAAGCTAGAGCAAGGGTGGAAAGATCGAAAAGACTACCCGGTACCAATAGGACTGTCGACCTACCACTTTCTGCAGCAGACAGGGGTCCTAACCCATGGGGCGATGGCATCTGTCCTGAATGTCAGAAACAAGGTTGCTTTGCTGATGGAGGTAATCTTCGAGAATGAATAATGTGTAAGGTCTGCCGCTTATTTCTCTCTTCTCGTCTCGAATTTTTGCATTACCGTACCTACCTCCTCCTACTTACAATCTGCTTGCTACTCGTCGATATTTTCATTTTGAGCTGGCAACACCATGAGAGGCCAGAGGAGATACTTGTAGGTAACATCCCATACCGAACCCAGCGATGTCGTATCAATTGCGTCCATCACAACCACCGACACCACAGGAAGGGGGATTCGATGCATATCACAACAACGTGTACGGCCAGATTCATGGCTACGGCTACGGCCAGCAGGCACACGCCAAACCGCTACCGCCAGCGCCATCACCAGTATCGCATCCACCAAATACGGCAGGGATGATCTATCCGCATGAGGGCCTCGCACGAGCGCAAACTTGGGTATCCAACCAACCGTCTGTCTTGTCACCTCCGACCTTGGCCAAGACGCCGTTCAGTGAGTGGACGGCCGCTACAACATATAGCACAGTCGACCGGCGCACGCTCGGGGCTCACTCACAGAGTAATATACCACCGCAGCCGCAGAAGGATAAGAGAATCTGCGGCATCAAGCGGACTCCGTTTCTCATCGTCATGGCCATTGGCATGTTTCTACTGGTCATTGCCATCTCGGCTGGCCTAGGCGTTGGTTTGGGCTTAAGGAAGAGTACCGGCATCTCTGCTGACTCTGCTGCTGCTGCTGCTGCTGCTGCAAACGTAGGGTGAGTTTTTTTTTATTCCAATCCTTTCTATGAAGATTTTCTCTTCTCAACGGCCCACAACATGTTTCGGTCGTTTTTGGACAATGACGCGCTGTCTGGAGCGTTTTCTCTATGATCCAGTTTGGATGTGTTTCTGAAACGCTCAATGATTTCCACATTGGGGTTCAACGATATGGCTGGTGTCATCAGCGATCACGAGAGAGTCAAAAGAGACTCCCAGGGAGCTCACGTCAGCCTCAAATCACAACCGTCAACAGAGTTTCTAAAAGCCAAGATCTTGTCACCACCCAAATGCGGCCTCCGGTGAACGAGCATTAACTAACAACAAGATGGTAATGTAGTGCCGGTGCATCGTCATCGTCATCATCATCAATATTATCCACAACGCCGACGCCAACAACGTCAACGACACCAACATCCGCCACCGCATCGCCAACACCGAGTTTCACCGGGACGCAGGTTACGGGCCCCGTGATATGTCCGCAGAACAACAACACGGTGTACGTGTCGCAGGGCAGCTCGAAGCCGTTCAATATCCAGTGCGGCCGTGACTACAGCTCGGCGAACGGGGGCCGCGATATCTCCCACATGCACACGTCCACCATGGCTTCGTGCATCAACGCGTGCGGTGAGCGCGGAGACTGCGTCGGTGTGGGCTGGGGTTATTATCAGGGCTCCTTTCAGTGCTGGATGAAGAGCAGGCTGGGCGAGCCGAACTGGAGCAGCCAGTGGTACTTTGCTCAGCTGCAGAATATGGACGATCTTTAATCCAGCAGTGCTTCTTAGAGCGTGCTGGTACTCTTATCGGAAGAAGTCTGAACAAAACGCATTGGATGCTGTGTGGCGTGGCGTGGCGTGGCGTGGCAAAAAAAATTAATTGGGACGACGTTGGATTAATCTTCTTTCGAATTAGGCGAGGTGTTCGGCGTCAAGGCTGTACGATAGATATTATTGTCACTTACTGTTGGGGCACGGGATGCCCATGGTATAAACATGAAGGGGCATAGCTGGACTAATTATCCCGGCAAGTTGAAGAGTTCAGAGATACCACTGATATGATACCCTTTTGGATAACTTCTATGTACCTAATTAAAATTATTCGAGTAAAACATATCCCGAAACCTGTTGGCTTCAGGTTTACTTGGATAGGGTCTTCACTAGTAAATAAAGTCCTGATGGTGTTGGGGGCATAAACATGGGACAATGATCCAAGCTTAACGTGTACAAAGGATTGAAGATTGGTAGGAGGTAGGCATAGAACCGTGTACGTCTCCAAGTTCCACCTCCTCACATATGGTTCATTACCCCATACTGAAGCACCGGAGTTGACGCCGTCTCGGCCATCATGATGAAACAAAGGCGATGGCTAGGTAGCCGACGTTAATGTAAGTAGGGAGGGATGAAGCACTATCCGAGATTTGGTCAGCGGCCTTTCTATGACAGAACTGTGAAAGGAGGAGAATGAACGGGCTCGCCGCATCGGCGACCAAAGTGACGACCTCTTCCTTTATCAACCTATTTTGAGGTTTATCTAAGGATGTATGTTCTCAATATGAAAAATCGCCGGCTTGCCATTTATTTCTGGCCGAGGAAGATGGACGGCGAACTTGATGACTTGTATGTAGCTGGCCTAGAATGTGCTAAGCACAAGAACGCCGAAAACTAATATCTATTTGCAGAGTCGCCGAATCGTGAAACACGACACGCGTTCAAGGAGATCAACGGCGATTTAAACGACTCTTCGGGAATTCTGTATGCTCTTTTCACGGGAGTAGAGTCCGAGATTTTGGAGCCGGTTGGTCGGAATGGTGCCCGGAGTTCGTCCCATCATCGGCAACGTTTTAAGGACTCACGGCGATACCGGCCTCCTGTCACGAATCAGGGCGTGATAATTCAATCGGATGAGACACCTCTCATCGGGTAAGAAATAGTCGCCGTCCCATCGCATAATCGCCGGGTCATTCTATAGGCGCAGCATTCCTCCTCGAGAGGAAGAGGGCGTAGATATGAGACTTCGCCGACTATGACGACCTGAACTTAGTAGTAAAAGTCGGTGAGCTCGGGCATCTAATTAGGACTATGGGCGGGCATTGCTTAACGTCTGAAGTGCGTATTCGGCGAGATAATCCACTATGAAGACGACGATGTTGGGTTTGATTCAGAGTAGATGAGTGAGGGACACGGCCGACTGCATACAATCATCTGTTGTTTACCGGTTTCGCGGGACCACTTTCATCGGCCTTGACAAAGCCATAGGCCAACGCGGTAATCTTCGGCGTCCATTGTATCGATAATAAGGGCCTCCAATTGCCAAGCGCATATAGCGAAGTACCAAGGTAAATAAGCAACAATTAATTACCTAAATTAGGAAGGGCAGCATTGTAAGATACCCGAGTCCTACCGGCGACCTTCTCAAACGACCCGCCTCATCGCCGTCCATAATCATTCGGGGATCAATGCAAGCCGCGGGGTTTTTCTAGCCCGGCGAATTGGCAGGAGTATGGAAGCTGGGCGTGGATGCTTTCGTGCGCCAGAAATCAGGTCCCCTTGGTCACCGCTTTTCCAATTTCGTTGATCCCTCGGCGACCAAAGCCCATATCGACGTGCCCGAATTAGATCCAAGGCAGAAGTAAGTAGCAGCAGAGACATACATAGGACTCGGTGTTCATAGCGGGGCGAATAGCGCCTCTATAGTATAGACGGTCGCCGACATTCTATTATATGCCCCCCCAGCAGCTGCTGCTGCACTGTTCGTCCATTGGTACGCTGATCTTTGGTTCGGAGAGCAAGGACAGGCCTGTAAAGAACCCCGCCAAACGTTCGATGCCGGCCTGTTAAGGCTGACCTAAGGTACCCCCCCTGCCCCCCAACCATCCTATCGGGACCTAGTGCTCGAATCCATGGCATTAAGCCCTCTTACCTATAACAAACAGGCAGGCATGATCTACGATCCTGATATAGGAGGCCTTTCGCTACCTAGTTAGTTCGAAGTGGATTTGGGCATACGCTCGACGGCATTCCTACCTCTTATTTAGTTCGCTATGCTAGATCGCCTAAAACGACGCATGATTGGGGCGGATGGATACCTATGAACGGCGACCTGCGATGCTCCGCCCCATCGAACGGCCAACAGCAGTTCTGCGTGAGGCACGGACATATATATAGTCTGTTGAATTAGTTGAGTGGACCGCTTCGTTTGAAACTAGCATGTTAATTAGATCTATACTAGGGAGCTCCCTAGTAGATTTATTAGGATCGAAAGGCTCGGGGGAGGAGAAACAAGATCGGCATATATTATTAGGTATCTATTAATAGAGAGAGGTACCTGACTGACTACTCGCAAGCCCAAAAGATATAATGCTTTAAATATAAACAATATCCATTCGCATCCATTCTCCTATTGCTAAACAACGTACATAGCCGAAACGCACCGAAGGTAGAGAGGCGTGGAGAGGGAAGGAAAAAGAATGAAAAGCAAAAGAGAGACCGTTTGTAAGTACATCTATATCCAATCGTCGTCATTACCAGAGGAATTCCATCTCATCCACCGAGACATTTTTCTTTTGTTGGATTTTTGCCCACCTGCTACGCCTCCCTTTCCCAATCCGCTACTGGCGGTGACAAAGTCCGCATGTCTACTTCGCGAACCTGTTCCAACTGGTCTTGTACATCTCATCCCCATTAATAGATTAAAATCCAGATCCTACTATTTAAATCACATTTAACCCAAACTCCG
This sequence comes from Hypoxylon sp. PDH2405, assembly GCA_023628415.1. Classification (NCBI taxonomy): domain Eukaryota; kingdom Fungi; phylum Ascomycota; class Sordariomycetes; order Xylariales; family Hypoxylaceae; genus Hypoxylon; species Hypoxylon sp. PDH2405. The sequence continues at coordinate 53,956 of JAMAKT010000095.1, read as the reverse complement.
AGCTGAAAGGAAGAAAGATTGTGACGACTGCTTGACTTCGCTTCATCTCCCGCGAAACAAGTCACCACTTTGATCGTTCGAGGTTATATCACGACATTATGGCAGGATAGTGGATCGACCTTCCTTTAAGGCGGCGGCGCGCTTGTGAGCATAGTATTAATCTCGGACATGATGCCCTCGTCGGCCGCCATGCTGCTGATGATCTCCTCCTGCGTAAACCCGACCCAGAACGAGGGATTGCTCTGCTGGGCCCTCTTGGCGCGGTAGATCTCCTGCGCGACGCCCTTGACCTGGCCCGACGCATTGTTTGCCGCCTTCCAGACACTGCTGAGTTTGTTGAGAGCGCCGATATTTAATCGGATCTGCTGCCGCAGGTCGTCCTCGTCGTGAATAAAATACTCGAGCGCCCACTTACTAAGATGGACGATCGAAGAAAGCGTTAGCACGCACGTGAAGAAGTGCGTGTGGCTTGTGATTGGCACGTTGTACGTCACCATTTTGCTGATCTCGCAAGCCGCGGTTATGATGTGTCTCGTGTGGATATTGAAGTTGTCACCACTTTGGACTGCCCGATGCGGTGCACAAGCTGTCACCTCTCGCGTAGGCGACGAGTCCAGCTGCGACAGGGGCTGATGCAGAATTATTGAGCAACTAAGAACTTATGAGCCTGGAGCTATTGGGAATTTATATCCAGGGGAACTTACGCATGGTTGATCATGTGCGCCTGGAACATCATCTCATCCAGTTGACAGTTCTTGTTCAAACTATCTCGCTTCGATGGCGGCAGATGCATCCTCCAGTTAGACAACAAAGACTCGATCCTATTTACGTTCTCCTCGTTTGGAAAGCCGCCGTTTGGCAATCGCATCATGCGCCCAAGGTTCCTAATGGAAGCAACGCGGTAGGCAAAAGAGGAGAATTCCCGTTCTTCTCCTGAGAAGAGCTGATCATCAAAGTCCTCCAGGTACATTGGACGTGGGATATTCTGTCATTGTTCATTGGTTAGTTGGTGTGTCAAAAACATGAAGGTGTGTCCAACCGAGTGGAAACCTACGCCTGATGTGTACTCGTGCTCTTCGCATGGGAGACCTACGTCTGCCACGATGTCAAAGAGGAGGAAATTTGTCTGTCGGTGCACTCCAGCAACCATACCGTCTACGACGAACAAGTCCCACCATGTCCGTCTCCAACTCTCTTCCAACCTTGGGACCCCATTCCCGTGGATCGTGGCGAAAGATCTAGTATAGAGACCAATCTCTATGGCGATCCGTTCAACATCGGATAAGATTTCACGCGCCTTTTCCTGCTGACAGCTGCCATCGAGCCCTATGAGCAAGATGACCATAGCCTGAACCAAATACCCGTCCTTTACCACGTCTGGGGCGTAAACCAACCGCATAGCCTCTTCGAAGAAGGTAGCGCGAGCGGGGCCGACCTCAATATACAATGATCCGACCCATCTCATCGCGGCGAGCAAATGGTCGAGATCCCTCTCTTTCGCTAGCTTGAGGAGATGATCCTTTGGTAGTACCGCTGGATGACCGGGATAGAAGTAGTAGTAGAATGAGTCAATACAGCGCTCCGGAACGGTTTGCTGGGGCCGCGCATTGGCTTCGACCATCGCACCATTGGTGCCATTGAGGTAAGGGACTCTGTATAATTGGAGAGTGTTCATCCCAGGGGGCGCGAACGGCGTAGCTGGAGATTCCGGAATGGCCAAGGCTGGGTTGAAAGTTGTTAGGCTCGGGGGCGCAGCCGTTGAAACGGTCGCACCCAGGAGCATCGGGCAGCTATCGCCGGCGGCGGAGGACGGAGAGTCAGATGCATGCCGCTTATTTGGATTTGGAGCCGCGTTCCTCCTTGGTCCTTTGTAACCGCGACGAGAAGCCACGTAGATACATTCAGAATCAGACGATTGACATCGTGAGCACGGGTTCTTCCCGTCACACTTTAGATGCTTTCCCCTCTGTTGTCCATAAAAAGAATTCTAGTCAGTGAAAAATGCTTCAATTTGAAATAGAGTATTAAGACTCACACAGGCAAGGCAAGCTGCTTGCACAGTGTTGGGGGGCGACCGCGAGTCGACTACCCCCGAGATAGAGGGCACCGGCGTCGAGTGGGGTGGTTGATTGGGTATTTCCGAGCCAAGACCATTAAATAACTCGGTTGGAGACCCATTCGACAATGAGGGCGCAACACTGGGCGGATGCGAATAAGAATCCATCATAAGTAGCCTCTATTTTGGTTTAAGCCGTTGGCGGGGGAGGATGGGTGGCGAATATAGCTTTACGAAGATAAAAGTCCGGGGTTGTAGTAGGGAGGGTGGATGAAGAATCGCAGAGAAGACATCGAAAGGTCGATGGCGACGATAACAATTGGATCCTAGTGGCCACTACTACTGCCACGACCCGGGATGTTTGATGATGGCTGCCTCTCTCCTCTCGTTGCTACCAGCGCCTCTCCTGAGTTAGGTGGGCTGGATGGTAGGTCCTTGGAACTCTTTGGTTACTGAATATTGGAAACAAAATTAATACCAAACCAAAGACGAATCAAAGGCAGTATAGACCGTCTTGTTTGGCTTATTCGCGGTCGGGCCGTAAAGAGACTAGAATATGTACCAGTTCAATGTTGCTAAGGATACATCAAACCCGGTCTCGAAAATCTTCAATGCTCGAGAGCCGGGAATTATGCGTGTAAAGAAGGTCCGAGATGGAGATTCCGGTAACAGCGGCTTTGAAGAGGGAATTCGGGAGGTAGTTAGTAAGTAGCGGAACTGGGGATATGTACAACACTAAGGTAGGTAACAAAACTACACCATCTACTAGTAACTAATCAGGGCGACGTAGACCGACAGGGGTTGTGCTAGGCCGGTAGCTGTCGTGATAGTCGAAAGGTTTTTTTTTCTTAAGTGAGGAGATTGGTGAATTATTTTTTGGACGAATAGATTAACAGAACTACCTAGGTAGTTAACCTCCCTCGATCGAGGTGAGGGGTTGAGATTTCGTGATAGAATTTCGCCATGTCTAACCCCATGCTTGCCCATGCAGACAGGTCAGGGGCGCGAGATAGAGCAGACAATTAGATGCATAGTATTATGAATACATCTGAAAAAATATTTTGGTAGGGGACAGGGATGCCGAACAGCACTTGCTCGCAGTGGGTGCGTCTGGTGCGTCTGTGTGCGAACCAAAGCTCAGCTCTCTAAATCCTGTCATCATGTCCCTGTCCCCAGAGATTCAGCTCCATAGATCTAGCGTTTATACCGCTCCTCTGTTTCATTGCTTTTAATCTATCTTTGTTGACGATGACGACGCTCAATTGGTTGTTGGCTACTAAATCCCCACGAAGGTCCACAACCACGAGTACATAGTAGGGCTGTTCTTAGTGAGTGGTTCCCGTTTATCTACGGGCTGGTACTACCCGTATGTAGGTACCTAGCTTGTGTGGCCATTCAGGGCTCTTGATATAATTTGACTTCCATATTAGTGTCTAAAGATGCTTGGCCACGGAAAGTTCTTGTTTGCTAACGGGGGAAACCGAATGCAAGTTTGATAAAATAGGTAGGGAGGAGCACTTGCTGGATCAGCCACCCGACTGCGTGTTGCGCCTATCATCCATCATCATCATCGGCCGCCATCGAAAAGCAGGTTTCAGGCCTCGTAAAGCTGTCACGGCTTTCCACAGACAGATGTCTTATATGTCATTGAAGAAATCTGCAGCCTTGTGATTTGACAGATGCCTTCGTCTCATGTATAATGAGGGATTGGCCGGTTTGAAAGGTTGGGAGTTGGAAATGATTTATCATTTGTTTCTCTTGATCTGGTAGTGAAGGTTGTGACAGTTGTGACAGTTGTGGAAAGGTTGTGTGTGGGAGTGTGGGAGAGAACTGGAGAAAAGGTTTGGAGAATCAGACGCACCAATCAAATTTCGAAATTGAAAGAAGGTAGGGAAGGTATGAGGGTAGCTGCCACCCGGCAATAAGCTGAGCAATTTCTCTATCATGATTTGCCGGCTGGCTAAGCACTCATTAATTCAATATGTCAGATATGTCAGTACATTAGCAAGTCAATATCGTTATAGCAATGTGACCCCCGTACCCTTGGGCCCCTTTGGGTCGCACCATCCTACATTGTACCTTACCCTACCTGCGGGTAATGACATGCATCGCAACCAGAACAGAACAGCACTAGCACCATTGAACTTACCTACATACATGTACATCCTACATAATGTACATACATACATCTGCGGCCTTTGTGTTTTGTATCTCTTTCCCTCTTTATTTTCCCCCTTCAGATAAGAAACGATGTGCTCTTGTTCTTAGCTCTGAACTCCCAACTCCCATTGGCATGTGTAATTAATTCGTCATTGTCGCCTCAATGCGCTGCGTTGTTGTATTATTATACAACTATTAATCTGAACTCTCTGATAGGGACGATTTGCAGACCCCGGTTACAGCCATGCGAATCTGAAGTTAGGTTAGGTACCACACACACGGACCGCTCACCGTCACACCGTGCTGGCCGCGGGTGAGGGTAACACGACGTTTCTCCCCCTATACTTATCTCCTTGTGACTTGTTTAATTACTATTGATTCCGGCCAGGGCATTCGGAAATCATGTGCACCCTCCCTTATTCCCCGGGATTCCTTCTGTGCGACTAGTTGATTCATTTAAGAGCTTGCATATTTGCCGACGAGCAAATTATAGTACGACACAACGATCTCAATCATACCTAGCGGTCTCAGATCCTCGTGGCACATTATGGGGAAACACATACTCAACTGCGTGGCATGTGGGTGTGACTCGCTGACCCCCATTTCGCTGAGGAACAACTGCGCCCAGACCCCGGTTTAAAATCAACTTCGGCAGACTGTATTTATGGCGTGTTTTTTAAGGAGACAACAAATCCCGACGTACCATTCATATTATACCACGGAAATGATCGCCGTCAATACGGAGCGGCGAGTCGCCGCTAGTTGCTTATTGCCCTGACACCTTCGCCAGACCACTGGCTCCGCTCCTAGCCGGTCTTTTGCTCCGGTCTTTCAGCCTTGTCCGAGTCCATGCGGTGCAATGTAAGCAGGAGACATATGTCCTAATACCGAACATAGGTATGTTACAATCAACAAGGCGCATTAGCAACGAAGACTGGCCGGGTGTCTTAGGCAGGGGTAAGAGTGTATACCTCGATATCTAGAGTAATCGAGAGAAGAATCGTCAAGGACTACCATGGACGACCGGTGCTCGGGTTAAGGTTCTTAGTCAAGATGACTTGAAATTGTGTCCAACCTCTCATTAAGACTCGTACCAGCGGATTACTAACTCTACCGCTGAGCCCGGCCGGCCCGCTTGAGTAGCCGGAGTAGGTTCAAGCCTTCGCCGAGGAAACCGGCTACTTAGAAGCGCCCGAATTTGTGTCACTACCAAAGCAATGACCGGTCCAGTTGGGAAATCCAGCCTCTGTTCTATGCGTAGAGCAGCCGAAACTGGCCCTGTATCTGAATATCTTCTTATTAAGCAATCTTCCTAGGTACCTAGGTATATATCATAGTATAAAAACCAAAGACGTCCAAAAAGCGAAGTAGGTAATGAGTAAGAGGAAATGGACGAGGTCAATTCAAACCAACCAAATCTGAAAAAACAGGTATTCACAGCCCTATCAATCTATCCGCGATTCCAATCGTATCATCAAATATCAAAAATGCCGAAACGACTAATGCCACCGCGCCACGCCATGCCATGCAGGGTGGCCATGCCTTGTTTGCTTGCCTTATGCCGAATCATAAACATGTCATACCAATCTACGTACAAGCTACCTCCCTACCTACACCATGCCGAATTTATATAGACGTAAACGCCTTCCGCCTCGCGGAATAAGGCTCGACCCCCGGTGTCGGCGTCACATTCTCTCCCTCGCTGTCCGACCCTGTGCTGACAGAAGCCACGGATTCCATGAGCGAGCCGCCCGCGGCACTCGTCTCACTGCCGCGATCACTTCCCGCATCGTCTTCCAGCGCCACAGGTACCATTCGCGTCTCCCTTACATCTACTTCCGGCTTTAGCGCTTGCGCCGTGCCATCCGTTTGGATCAGCACCTGGTGCCTCTCCTCTTCCTCGTCGTCTTCGCCCTTGCCAGTCTCCCACATTTGTTTCAGGATTCCCTGCTTCTTCTCGCTCCTGACTGTCGCGTCGAACTCGAACGGCTTCGGCTTAGCGATGAGCAGCGGCGTGTAGTCGTTCCAGTGGACGGGGACCTCGGAGCCGTCGGCGCGGCGCTTCTTCCTCAGGTCAAAGGCCCATGCCATGCCTCCCATCGTCAGGTACAGGTCCTGGTCCACAATCGGGACGCCCTGACACGTGCGGCGGCCAAAGCCGAACTGGCTGAAGCCGTTTAGATTCGGGTGTACTGTCAGCGGCTCCTTGTACGTGGGGTACTTGGGATCTAGCCATCGTCCAGGGTTAAAGGTGTCGGCGTCTGGGTACACGGACTCATCGCGTGTGATGGCCCTGTGAGAATGTTAGAATGCGCTGTGCTGTTGTGCGCGATTAATGGACTTACCATTCTAGCGCGTGGATTGTTGCTCCCGCAGGAATGAAGTATCCGTTATACACGTCGTCCTTTTCAATCGCGTGTGGAATTCCTTTCTGGAAGTCAGTCATGTGTGCTTAATTAAATCCCTGGTCCATGCGCTTATTTTCATTATCCATGCCAGATGACTTACCTGTCGGGACTGGCGGGCGCCACCGGATAACCTCCTTAACAACGGCCCTGAGCAACGGTAACTTTTCGCGGTCCTCCCACTCAGGGCATCTTCCTTCGCACACTGTGTCGATCTCATGCTGGAGCTTCTTCTGCCACTCAGGATAATGCAACATAGCCAAGAGGAAACTCTGGATCGGGCTACCGATCGTTAGGGCCCCGGCAATAGCCATCTGTCCAACGACATATGTAGCCTCGGCTTCATCTCCCCATCTACTCTTCTCACCCTGGTTGCTCAAGGTGTTGATGAAAGTTCGAATGAAACTAGGTTCGGCGTTCCCCTCGTCGATGCGGTCGTGGACATACTGCACGCTGCCCTTCAGCAGGCCAGCTTCAAGTTCGTGTCGTGCGTTCTCCTTCTGCTTCCAAGGACTGATGAAGGCCGGTATGTGCATTAGCCAGGAGATGACGTTAGGGAGAGCACCCGACGGAGAGATAGTTTCGAGGAGGCCGAAGGTGGTTACTCGCAAAAGCTGGGCGGGGTGGGGGCTACCCCAGGAGAGACGTGATACCGTACGCGATGTGAATTGCTCGATATACTCTCGGTATTGCGATGGGTCCTGAGACAGCAAGTATAGGAAGCGATCCCTTTCCTTGGATGGATAGTCGTGTAGTAAGCCCTTGGCAGATACGCTCATCAGTTGCGAGCAGAGCTTCCGTTGGCGTCTCCACGTTTCTGCAACGCATATTAGCGACCGAAAAGAGGGATGAGGATTTGCCTCTCTGGGTTGGCCTACCATTTCGTCCCGACAATGCAAGATAGTGTCCACTCGTTCGGTTATCGGGCAGGTTGGGAATCAGTGGGCGGTCAGAGTAGTACGCTGCTCGTCGTGAGAGGAGGTCATTCGCGACCTGTTCTGATGAGATCCAGACGTGGACCGTGCCAAACATCTCCGTCTGATATATCGGTCCATATTTCTTACTCCATTCATAGAACTTCAGCCATGTGCTTTCCGCCGGGACATCATGTACACGACCGATCAGAGGGAGAGCTACAGCTAGTTAGAGAGGGTGCTCCGTGAAGGTCAGGGTAGAGGGAACGAGGATAAGGAAGTAAGAGAAACTAACACTTAGGTCCAGGTAGAGGCCGAGCACCTCGAGGTATTTTACGTCTTTTGAGTACCTGACTTGTCAAGTACAGCAGACATGATAATAAAAGCGAGACAACAAACCAAGAAATGATCGCCATCGCTGTCGCCGTGGAGGTCAACTAGAGCAAGGGCGGTGGTGGAATAGATATATTGAAAGACAATGCGACTTTGAAGTTTAAGAACTAGACCGAGGGATTGTACTCATCCCTGTGGACTTATAAGACAACAGACTTTGATATCATCTTGGCAGTTAGTTCAGCTTCTGCGTGATGCTATCCCAAAGGGAGAGGATATCCCTACCGTGGTGGGTCCATAAGCCCCCAACGCGTATCTATATGACATGATTAAATGGTGATCATTATTGACACGCGCTGTAATTCATTCCGGAGGAGTTGTCTTGGACGCTTGGGAATGTCTTGATTTAGCATGTCTCACGATGCAAAGAAGGTCCGACGCCCCTCACTGAGCCAAGCTTATAGGCGTAAGTGATCGAATATAGCTTCGGCCTTTCGAAATAGAAGGATGTCTGACAGGGCATGATCATCTGAGATAAGATTTACGCATCCTACATAGATCCAACCAACTCCCATGTCGGGCCGCCCGACTAAGCCAAGCGTAGAAGCAAGGCTCGCCATTTAGGAAGAGAGCGTGAAAAAGTTTTCTCCCTCTCATGTAGGAGGGTTACAGCACCTAAAGTCGAAACCTATAAGGTTCTGATATCCTCGTTGGGGGTCGCATCGATATGCACCCAATGATCCTAAAGTGCATTTCTGGTCCCCAACTAGGTCCATGTACCAGGGGCGGAACTAATTCCAGCATCGCGAGGGGTACAGTTTGTGTCGTTATAGAAGTTAGAGTATCACCGACGCCACTGTGAATGTCGATGGGGTTTGGCACGTGTGGTCTTCCAGGGGTATGGTTTATGGCGCGCCATTTCCCCAAGAACATCATGAGCTGCAGATGGTGTGGGTAAGCCCATGGGTTTGGTCCCTTGCCATCGAACCCCATCTAGAACGAAAGAATTGAGATCTGTTTAATCTATATGATACAAATAGGGCTACTGCCATAGTAGATATGACATGATAGGTATGGTGTGAGGCTGCGTGTTGCTACGTACCTATACGACAAGACGTAAGGTAAGCCAAAGCCGACACTTGCATTATTAGTGTAACCAATGACATCTTCGGTCCCTACTCCATGATCTCATGTTGTGGGTTATGGGTATGGGCGCCGTGGCGCTCAACGGTATACCAAAACAGCGAGGGCGAGCAACTAGGCACGATGAACGTAACACGGGGCGTCACAGCCGATATGGCGATAGTATGGTAGTTAGGAATCGTCGTTAAACTACCTTGGCCTGCACAAGAAACTTGTGACGACTGCAGGACTCGGCGAATGGGGCTTGTTAGTCTCGGAAATTCCCCAAGCCCGAACTGAGCCAGCGACCAGCAGCCCACTAGCATTTGCAGGGTACACGAGGCTGGAAGTAAGGCAACACTCCACCTCATACCATACCGTACCCTTGGGTCAACTGGGTCCCTTGGTCCCTTGGTCCCTGGGTCCCTGGATCCATATTAGTCAAAGTCTCATCTTCAGCGAGGTAAGTTTGCGGTAAGTTTGGATTTTTTTGCGAAATGGATGAACTGATCACAACTAGATCGGGGACGATCTTTCGAGTTCTGACAAAGTTAAATTTTTAGCGTAAGCCTGAAGAGGATTTTCACTTCCTCGCTATTCCTAAAGATGATCAGATCAGACAGTACGATCCTTTTCAAAAAATCACGCTTTTCAGTTGCGGTTCAAAATAAAGTTTTTGACGATATGAAACGTCTTAATTGGGTATCGATCGGATTTTTAGTCGAGTTCCTACCACGCTATCCGCCCACTAGGGACTAGGGAGCGCCACAACCTTAGGTACCTACGAACGTTAGGCTAATCTAGGAACAAGCATCAGGCTAGACCCGTCTCATAAGAAGCGGCTGGCTGGAATCGGACATATTTTAACTTTCCAACGTGGTCGAACGTAATCAACTCTTCCCAAAACAACGTTCAACACACCCATCTTCGGATTAAGCTGAAAAACAACTAATGTGAGATGACTTCAACCCGAGCCAATGGTTAACAAGATCCAACCTTTTCTAACTCTCTTAGTACCAGAAAGCGCCTTTTCCTCGTGAAGAACCATGCATGCCCAGAACCCGGGGAAACGGCCGGCCGCTTCCTTGGTCAGATTACTCAGGAACCATTCGGGTCCGAAGAGCTTATCGAACGTCGTGATCAGATATTCCAGATATCTATCACCTTAAAGAGTGAGATTAGAGTAGTGGGTTCGATTTCCCGAAGTTTATGTTGTGTCTACACAACCTATGCTGTGCAACTTGAACCAACATGCACCCCGATCAAGGTGCATGTTCTAGAGGTAGGTAGGTAGGTAGGTTATCTGTGGCTTTAGCGAGTCATCGGATGGGCCAGGATTATCTTTTTCACAGTTCCGATATTTTTTCCTAATCTCCAAAAGCACGGCATCGATACGACCCTTGAAAAGTTGTTGGCCTATAGTCTCGTAATGAAATCTTGATTTCGCTGTAACATCACCTATTGATTTGTACTACCGGAGAACCAGTATACCTGTTACTATTAATGATCCCGTATCATGATGATGCGAGAGTCTGACGATATCCGCTGCGTCCTTGGCAGCTTCGGAGTCATCTTTGCTTTGGTCTATTTGAGGGTTCATTCTAGCGCATTATGTACGTGAGCTCTCACATCAAATAGCCAATCGCCCGGATCCGGCGATTCTATACCTACTGTTGGACCTGAGGCTGACGATGAGTCCGAGCCGGAGTATCTTGTATAACGTCAGCGGGAAGAACTTCCAACCAGGATTTGGCTGCAGCCAAGTTCTCCGAGCGAACATTGGCATGGACAAGGCGGTCGGGAGCTGCATAGTTACGGCGTATGAGCTTGCCGACATGCCATGCGTCTCTCGGACGAGTGGATACAGAGGCGGGTTGCCAGATTCACCACATTAGCAACAGACTTCATCAGGTTTGTGATGAGTGTGTCACCCCACGACTCTGATTTATGACTACACGGCAGCTTGGCGTAGCCATATGTCGCCGAGGACCCTTGGTATCGGACGTTGAGCTCGTTGCGTTAGGTAGTCGGGGAGGAACCGTCAGATCATTCGTTCGTCGTTCTATCGACGACATGTTCGAAGCAACAGCTTACAGACTCGCCAAGGCCGACATCACTTATGAGCTCCGCCCCCATTCACCACGTCATCTCAAACATTCACCTAGGGAAGATTCCAGAGCCAATAACGGCATTTCATAGATGATAGGATCGAAAGAGTATGACGCCTCAATGGAAGAGGATCCATCAATTATGATGTTCCAGCCGTGAATGCGCCGAAGGAGCTTAAGGATCGTGGACCCTGTTCGCACGATTTATGTTGAGGTGCTGAAGAAGAGACTTCAAAAATACGCCACTCACTCACAGCCACCATTTTGGCGACAAATCATAGGCAATATCAACACCGCTGCCATGATAAAAGAGACGGAATCGGCGTGGGCGAAAGCCACACTTGATCCTTTTCGTTGATTTGTCACGTGGTCGGCTTCACTCATGATGCCGGGGAAGCTAGTTCTCAGCTCCCGTTTCTGCACTTTCAAAGTCCAGTGCCTTAGTCGCACAGAGCTAACTAGAGCGGCACAGAACTAATGCAGATGTCGATGCCCGTTTTCTTCAGGCCTGCCTACTGCCGAAGCTATATCGACATCCCGTGGCTAGGCACTAATTAGTCTCTTGTTTGAATCCCTTGCCAAGGAGGACAAACCATTGCAATAGTAGGCGAAGCGAAGTCAATAGTTTCAAATGGGAATAAATCACTCAACATTAATGAAGGGTTTATAGGATACGTGATATAGGATTCGGCGACAAAGAATTTGTAGTTGATCGGAATACAGCCTCAAGCGTCAAATCTTGAATGTCACATATAGGACCTCGGGATCGCAAGGGTCGCCAGACCAGCGCGCTTCCCGGTCGAGTTCCTGCACGGATCAATAATTGTGCCTAAGCCGATCCCTATCTTTGACCTAGGTATTCCATGGGCAGCATGCGGAAAAGACGGGACCGATGTAAAAGGCCTCTTCCAAACCCCCCATCTTCGAAAGTCTTCTGCCTGGTCATGTAACGTGCCGGAGAGCAATCAAACAACCTACCTAACCAACGTCCGGAGGTTGCACATGTATCAAACTTGTGATGCGTGGCACCTATTACGTACCTACCTACCTAGCAGCCAGAAGACACAGTCCTACCTGCAACAAACACGCGTCGGGGATACCTAACGTAACCATATCGGTCGATGTCGTAGCACATGTATCGGACAACCACCCAAGAATCGTAGGGCTGTTTGTGGACTGGAGGAGCTGGGTCTGAATCGAGAAGCCGTCGATCCTTACCTGACTCATCGATGTAATGATAAGTCCTCGGTCATGAGAGGTTGTCCGACGGTCTCGACCGAGTTTGGTATGCGGCAAACACGATCGGGATAGGCTATCGACCCTTGATACTATTTAGTTTTTATCACATTAACAGTCTCACGTTATTCGAGTAATGAATTGATACTTTAACTTCGTCCGAGAGGAGTAGACGAATATCAATTTCTTGGTATAGCTAAGCCCTCCTATTCCATCTAGCTGAGATGACCGTTGACAACTGGGTCATGCGTTGCGACGAGGGGTTTGAATATACATTAAGAAGAAGTTCTGAACTGTAAGTAGGTTTCCAGCCAATGCCTAGTCAGATGCAATAGGATCAAGTATACCGAGTTACGAACCTCATGGCCGTGATTCTGTAAAGAATCTTCCCCCCTGAATAAACATTTCGTCGCAGTTTCTGAATCAGAAACAGTATTCCTCCACGTGCAAGTAGATACCCTGCGCACCCGTGCCCTTGTGCACGGCGCGTTCGTCGCTTAGCTTGGCCACGCTCATTCTCACTTTGGCCACAAGGGATTGTCCACCACATACGACTACGCCTGTTTCTCCTCCGGTAGCTTCAACCGCCGATCTGATGAAGTCAGCCACATCGGGTCGTGATGCAGAGCGGTGAACATGTGCGTCTGAGCTTGTACTGGAGCGTCGCTCGTGTCTCCTACCCATAAGTGGCTGGACAACTCCATCAACAGTCGCTGACACATGAACCTCTTCGTCAATGACCTTCTTCTCGTGGCCCGAATCCCCCGAGGACGATGGGAATGTCAGGGAAGGTAGTGTTTCGAGTTGCCCGATACCGGTGACAGCGATGTGCACTGTCAATTCAATGCCCATTGACTTGGCCTTCTCGATAGCTTCATGTAGGCGTTCATGGTAGAATCCAACCTCTTCCCCCTGTTTGGCTGCCAATAGAAAGTCTATTCGTTTGATCAACGACGTCGTCTTGGAACACAGCACGCTCTCCAGGATGGGGAGGGTATAAGATGCGCCGGTCGAAGCAGAAATGAGAACCAAGGTTTCGAAGGTGTTCCATCGGGGTGAATGACCGTACGGACCCACAAGGAAAGCTGTCAGAGTCTGCTTCTTTCCTGATGCCTCTAACTTTCGGGCAAATGCATTGAGTCGTTTCGAGAAACCCCCATGAGATCTCACTACCAGCTGGATACTGTTGCAAATACACGTGTCTGGCGTCTGATGAGTGGAGGCAATCGTGTATGGATGAGCTTCGAATGGCGCCACTCTCGGTAATAACAGGTAGAGATGTTGCCCTGCTTTCCATTTGAAGTGGACATGTTTGATGGTCAATACTGTCATGGACTCGCCTATCGGAGAGAGCTGTGTCTGGTAGCCGACCCATTGTCCTTCATCGCAACACGTGCGGTTCAGGCGCAACTTGAGATTCTGCCAAATAAAGAGGCCAAGGCGACATGCGCGATCAAAGCATAGCGCAGCAACTGAGAACCAGACATTGTACTTGGCATATTTGGGAATGTGAAGGTAGACGAGCCACAAGAATAGTACGGCTGACAGGATGTGTTGGATGACGAAGACCTCGTACGCCATCGATCGAAATGGCTTAAAAGATGTGACGGTCATCCACAACAGGATCCCCCAAGCGCCCAATCCATATCTCACCATAACCATAGCCTGAAGTGTGTCGTCGACGGTGTTGGTTTCGGCCCAGCTGTGCCAGAAGTGCCAACCATGGACTGTGGCGGTAACGAACATGGTTCGGGCAACCCATCGATGAAGCCAATTCAATCTTTCGTAGCTTGTACCGACAATCAGGGCAATGACGTTGGTTCTGGAGGCTAGCAGGTAGATGAATGGCACTTGAGTAACTGTTACCCAGGCGTTGCGATACCCGATTCTCTCTAAGAACATCCCATCATGTTTCACAGCATCTTTAACCATCATATAGACAATCACGGCCCAGTAAATCAGGAGCACGAAGATACGACCCATAGGCGGCGGAGTCATCCATGATAGGCCTCGTATCGGGACATAGAGCTGTGGGTAGCCCATCTCCCTGCATACGGCAGTCGAAGTTGCCCATAGTTGCGAGAACAAGTTCGTTGGCTTAGTAGGGAATCGCACTGAGTGGGCCTTGGATCGGCGTAAACTGGGAATAAGGGATTAGTTCGTCAAGTTAGGTTACAAGGACGTTGATAATTCAGTAGTTAGAAATAGGACTAACTCACCTTGACCAGTTCAGGACGAAGTTGACGGTTCGGATAACTAGAAATAGGGCGACAGCGGCCGCGATGAAGTACCAGTAGGCTCTGCCATAAGCCATATTAGTTGGCTGAATGGTGTCTATGTCACCCATGTCACCCATTCCACTCATATCACCCATGTCGGCCATCTTCGCTTTGCACACTTCCACCTCTCACTTATTGATCAAGTAAACTGTTGACATGAACGAGTGAATATGACGATACCAATAGACCGGGTACCTAAATGGGAAATGACGCAGTTTGCAATACCGGGCGGCGGCAGCAGAGATGTGCGGTCATTGCAGGTCCGATATGGGTTAGAATGCGCACAACACGAATCAGTGATCACCTTGTCGAATACTGAATCTTGAATGAAAGAAAGACGGTAATGATTGTGAGAGTTTTTGACTGTTTGCCCCTGTCAATTAGCCGCAATGGGGTCGCTTTAGAAGTTAGAGGCGACGTGACGGTGAGATGGCGGATGGTGTGGATTATGGATGGCGGATGACAGAGACGGATCTGGATCAAACGATGAAAGGTAAGGGTCCAACGGTCTAGTGGCGAACGCGAAAAAAAAAATTATATAGGTAGAACCAGGTTGGTGGGTGATTTCGTCGTGAAAGAACTTTCCTTGTGAGCACCCTTATACTTAGGCTAAGGTAAGTACCTACACCTACACGCGCAGGTGCTCGCTGGGATGATTTGATAAGGTACGTACCGATGAGTTACGTAGGTAGGTACGTGCATGTGTATGTTGACGTTGAGTACGTGTATTAGAAGGCTCACATGCGCGTAATAATGCTTCACAGCATTAGTCTTAGTTCTCTATTAAAAAAAAACAACTGGCAAACATCACTGGAAAGTGTTTGCCGTTACATCATATCCTTGATGGTAGTTGCACAATAGATAATATAAAGGGCGGTCTGCCTACGTCGTACTTGGAGGACTTTGAAACCAACCTCATTCCGCGGCTGTCATACTTCTCAGTGCTCTCGTCAACCCATATACCTTCCAAGGTTCCAGTCAGACCGAGTCTACTAGATATAAGGAGCTATCTCGAACTACCCTATACTTATATCAGGTACGTGACAGAGGCTACAGAGTCTAGGCGTTCTTTCTCTCTTCAAGCTGAATGCCGCCACAACTTGCTCAAATAGCCTCAATTGTCAACCATTAACCACTAAGAGGTAGGGAGAAGTAGGTGGGGTAGGGCTAGATGGCCCAGAGCTGGGGATCCAGGCAGGGGCGCCATGTTTTACGTGGGATGGCCCCTGTAAGAAGGGACCCCAAGAACCAAGATCTGATACAGGGATCCCCACATGCTTAACGACAATAAGAACTCGAGGGACACCTGGGACCAATCATCGTGCTGCGGGAACGACATATCTTCAGTATCCCTATCTTAAGGTACCTTCAGGTATGCACTCAATATCAAGGTGATCGGCATAGATTCTTAGGTATTTCATATTACACTATATCACACTATATTAAAACTTGACTTCCTGTATTCAATGTTGTCGTTCAAAGGACAAGGTTCCTCACTTTTATGTAACCCAAGGACCTTGTTAGCTGGAGAGGTACCTGTCATGCCGTGACTAAGATGTTATTCAGTATGTAGAACGAAAATGCATACACAGTACCTCCTACATACATGTATGTACGTATTTAGGTATTGGCTAGGGGCATCGTGGGAAGGTTAGGTACGCTCCTACTTTTCCTAGATACGGATAGATCTTGCCGAATGGATCTAGCTATCGTTCTCCATATCATCTCAAATGAGCGCACAGTGATACTTGCGCAAAAACTTGGAACTCGCGCCATCAAACACATAAAACACACGTAGGAGGCAGGAATTCAACTAGGCAAGAACCAACACGTCTTAGGGAAACGGCCGTAGGTTACCCCAGCGCCAGTTAACCCGCGTACAAGCACTTTGGCCTGACTTCCTTGTGCACACCCCGTCTGAAAGGTCGTTGCCCAAACTATCCAAGGAAGGCCTAGGCTTCGCGTCTACAGGTACGTTACTACTGCTGGAAGGCGCGCGTGATGTGTGATTTATTCAGATAAATTGGAGACTTTTCTGTCCTTCGTCTGTTGTGATTCTTTTCTGTCCACCCAGTCCACCCAGTCCACCCATCCAATCTCAACTTCTTCACCTACAGTCTCACAAACTGTAACGTTTCGATCCCTTATTTCCTCCTGTAACTGACGCGACCCTACAACAACAAGTCATTCGACATCTTGTCTCACCTAGTTCAGGTTTCAACCTCAGGTAATTAGCTGCCTTTGTTCTTCTCATTCACTCCCTTTGTCTCTTCTTCCTCCGTCCAGCACAGCAGCAAAACACAACTTTCGCTCATTGTTCATCTGACACTAACAAGCCAGCCAGACAATCAACAAAACCCGGACCAACCACACAACCTACTACGATGCCTTCCAAGGTCTCCCTCGCTGCTGCGGTGCTGCTCTTCGCGAGCAGCATTAGCGCACACTTCACTGTCCAGTACCCTCCTGCTGTCGGTCCCTTCAAGGACGAGGAGGAGCCCAACCCTCCCTGTGGTGGATACTCGCCCAACATCAGTTCAGTTCAGATCACCGACTTCCACGTCGACGGCGACTCAATTGCCACTTCCCTCACTCACCAGCAGGGCACCTGGCTGTATCGCGTCACCACTGACCCTGCTGCCAAGGGTAATTGGACTGAGATCTTCCCAATCTTCCAGCAGAGTGGTCAAGGCGCCTTCTGCAGTTCTCACGTCACTGTTCCCCATGAGTTCATCGGCAAGAAGGGCTACATCGGCCTGATCTCACATGCCGTTGACGGCTTTCTCTGGCAGGTATGTTATATCCATTGTGAAACGTCCTATCCACTGCCGTCGCTAACTATCTATTCTAACTATCTCAGTGCATTGGTGTCAACTTCGTCCAAGGAACGGCTGCTCCCCCCGACGCCTGCAAGAACGCAACCGGCGTCTCGATCTCGTTCGTCGACGACAATGGCTTGCTCGGCCAGCTCAATAACTCTGGCGATGCCACCTCCCCTCAGCGCACTACTAATGTCGGCGTCTCTGGTAAGGCCGGGTCGTTGAAGGCCATTGGCGGTATGCTCGCGGTCAGCATGATTGCGGCTCTTGGTGCGATCTTCGTCATTTGAGACACCAACGAGCATGGATTACGGTATGGACTGGGGCAGAGTTAGGCACACATGGCTTGCTTTCTTTTGCACAATGCATTAATGCACACACAGAGTCTTGCGACTTTTCCGACATGACCTAATAGGCAGTGCAAAATACCTCATACAGCACTCAGTACTTCGGTCTGAACTTGCGTTTTTCCCCCTATTCACTCAGTCCTAATAGGTAGATACCCCGAATGAATTGACAAGTGCGTTATATTAGAAATCTATGGTGGAAGCTCTGATAAATCGTGACGCCAATTGTGACACCCTTTGAGGGATTCGTGGATTGTTATGGCATCTCTCATCGAAAGACGGTACAGCTTTCTCTTAAAGGTTGTGATATCGGATAGTGAAGTAATTCTTCTATTCCAAGTAAAGCAAGGAGAATCATGGCAACATATGCACCTACAAGTGTCTTAGAAGTGTTAATATGGTGCCAAAGGCTAGATATCTGTAGGCCGTCATACTAAAACATAGTCATCCGATGTGACACTTAATCATATAAACCAATCCGATAACCACTGTAGTCAACTTTCTCTCATGCAGTCAATAACCTATCTATAGCTCTGAAGGGGGTATCTCGTCGTCTCGTCACGTCCCGTCCTATCCTATACCATGCAAATCTCGAACGATGCAGTCATTCCTAGGTACCTTATGTACCAAGTAGAGAGGCAATATTATAAACGCATCTTATCCGCATCAGCAGCCATATCAGCCTCTTCATCATAGCGACCCAACCGCTGCTCCCGCTTGACAGTCGAAAGCCTCTTACCCGCCTTGACATCTGCAGTACTTTTGGTCCCATGAACTTCCTGCAATGGAGGGATGTCCTCTCCTTCCTCCTCGTCTTCGTCTACGGCACCGACAATACTGCCCTGGTCGCTCCAGTCATCCAGATCTGATACCTCCACCACTTCTTCATCTTCATCTTCCTCAGGCTGGCGCTCCATCCTGATAATGGTCTGGCCGCCGGGAAGCCGCACGTCTTTCGCCTCCAGGGTCTCCGCGATGTCGAGGAGGAGCACCTCCATCGGACATATATACGCGACTTGCTTGCGCTCGCTCCAGGCAAGTACGTGTCCACATAAGCGGCCGTAGGGCCGATCGACGACCCAAGCACCTGAGTCGCCAGGGACGCCTAAGGGAAGCCTGGAGCGGGGGTAAAGCTTGGGCGGGTCCTCGGTAGCTGGAAGACAGTACCCGCGGGACTTTGAGCATCTTCCGCTGACTTGGTATGTGTGGCTGGGGGATGTACGGCCGTATATCTTGACTGAGGTCAGGGCAGGGAGGATTTGGCCCATCTATTTGGAAGAGCCGGTGTTAGCCGGTATTCACTGTAAATGCCGAGATGATAACACCGAAATGCTATTGATACTCACCTGCAGCCCGCTGGTACGCGCAATACATTGGACCTCCAGTCCTGGCAGGGACTTCGCTGGAACTACTTCTGTCGGATGAATGTTTCCTACCGAAGTCATGGAGCGCCCGCTCCCAGAGGCAGCGCGAGGAATCAGATTGTCTGGCGGCAGCCTCTCATTCTGAAAATCGAACAAGGCCCAGTCAATCTCGTGAACTAGTCCGTCTTCGTTGCGCCTACGTATTCCGGATGAGGCATAGACCTCCCCGAGCCTGTACGTATCAATGTGATCCTGCCTGCGACGTTAGTTTCTCGTATGAATTATAGAGAGGGGTAGTGCAAGATGTTGCAGACTACATCTCGTTGTGGGTTGACTTACCTCGTCCATTGTGTCTTCCGAGGGATAGAAGCCTTCAGGAACATCATCGAGGGCAGGTTGCGTAACTATATATCCTGTGTACACTCTGTTTAGCTATAGATATGCAATGAAATTGAAAGGAAGTGTCCATAATTTGTGGTAGAATTTATAAAACCCAATTATGTCGAGAAACTTCTTCAACTGTTTCTGTCTCAGAGTAGGGTGTATATGTGAAGAAAGCCCTACATACCGTCTCCGCAGCCTGGCTCTACACCGGGGATATCTCCAGGTTCGGTGTATTCCTCATCGCTTTCGTCTTCATCATCACTAGTGATGTCCGTAAAGGAAAATTCTGATTCGGAATCCGAAAATTCTCCTGCAAAGTCATCGCCGCTATCCTCAGTCGACGACTCTATCTCGTGTAAGGATGCCATGCGTGCTGCTGCCGCGCTACTACGAGGTGGTCCATTTGCCCTCTTCGCCCCCTCGGCTAGATCGGAAGGGGCCGAAGCGTCCGGATCGTCCAACATATGGTGAACTGACATCCCATATGGCTTATCATCGACAATTATGAGACCCCCAAAGCTGACAGGAGGGAGGTGTTTAATACCTATCCACGCACCAATACTTGCGCCGTTTTGCGGTATTTCCTGAAAGCCCGGATTGGCCGCTTCAGGTTCGTCTCCATCATCCTCGCTTTCATTGTCGTAATTACTCGGAGAGGTGGGATACTGACTTTTGGCCATACTCCTCGAGGGTCCTTTTCGCGAACGCACCACAGATCCGCGACAGACCTTTAGACCAAAACCCGTCGAACCGTCAAAAAATGCGCCAAGCTTCTTCTTTAGTATAGCCCGAACCATGCTCACCGAGGTGCAGACAACTAATACGGTCGGTTTGGTCTTCTGGGGAGACTCGCCAATCGATTCGAGTGAGATCTCGACGGACTCAGGATTCTTGCGGTAGAAGTGTCGTAGCGCCAGGTTGATTTGTGGCATGAGCGTGTTATGCCATTGTTCGATTGCCTCAGTCGATAGGGGCACCTGGGGGTATAATCGAAGCTTGGGTCGCGCGTCTTTTGAGGGTTCTGGTGGGATTTCTAAAGCTTTCTCGGCTGCGAATCTGTTAATACTAAACATTATAACCACGACCATAAAGTATGCCTTACATCGTGTGACCGGTTTACTACCAGGTCCAGTCGGCTCCGACGAGTCTTTCGTTGATAACGCCTGCGAACCTGATCCGCGAGTGGCTCGTGTACTGGCGGACGGTCCTGCCAGGGACTCACTTGTGGTCTCGAATTTCCCTTCCCCTCTAGAAGAGAATCTGTCCTGGTCATCACCCAACCTCTCATCCAATCCACTTAGTCCATCTAAAATACAACAAGCTTCTAGATAACGACTGGCTCTGATCTGGACTTGGCTTAAGATCTCCTCAGTGGAACCTGGGTGTGCGAGCTCTTGGTCAACCGCGTTCCAACACGCTTGGACAGCTCTCATATATGGTGTGCCGCAACGTATCGCCAATTGTTGGAGGACAGATTCCGAAATGCTAGGGGATTCCTGATTCGGAACGAGATTCTCGAGCTGGGTCCAGAGTCCGATGGAGACGAGCATCATAGCTAATGAGTACAAGTCGAGTGTTCTTGTATCGCTATTTGCCGCGAGGGGCGATTGACTGGTTGTCCGGGGGTCGAGCGGATGGCGGTGTAGTAGAAAAGTCGGCTGAGATTCGTTATGTGTAGACTCTTCGGGGAATACGTCAAAGGACGACACCAATGGCCTTCTTACATCCACCTCGCCCACAGGTAAGCCAGGATCGTTCCCAACCGTATTGCAGAAAGATATTGCGGAGGCACTGAGGTTGCCATGAGTGATGCCTCGGGCATGCATATCAAATACCGTATTGACGAGATTATGGGCAAGGCGGAACTTGGCCTCCAGCGTTGGTTCAAAGTCTGGTCGATTAAGAAGTTCCTTTAATGTATACAAGTTGTCGAGAGGGTTCTGGGTGAGATTCTCAAAGGTCACCGGGTTGAAACCCGGGGGAAATTGATAGATCAGGGCCAACCTTGATTCCTGCATATCTTCATAATAGCCCAGGAGAAGAGGAAGGCCAATCCACGAACCAGGGGACCTTTGGGAATCTGTCTGAAGACCAGCGCTCAGCTTCTCGAATCGAGACATGTCTGGCATGATACCAGTCGCTGAGTATATCGGGTCGAATGGCGCGTACTCGACGAGTAGAGGGGACGAAGGCTGCGGCCCTTGTCGATGAGTTAATTCAACATACGCTTGCTTGCCCATAAAGAATATCTCCTGTGGACGATATCGTGCTGTCTCTGTCTCTGATATGGGCATGGCTTGCATCGACCTTAAGTTTGTCAAGGTCTTAAGATCAATCTGCTGGGGAGTCTGAATCCTTGTGGAACCATAAGGTCGGAGATCTTCGGTCGAAGAGGTAGGTTTGAATGTCCTTGCTAGAGCAGCTCTGGAAGATGCTGCAGCAGAAGAGCGTGTCCTAGATAGATCACAAAGGGTGTCGATAGATGCAGTCAGGTCCCTAACAAGATCTTCAAATCTCCCCTTGTCCCAGACAATCAAAGGAGTCTTTCGATCACCGGTTGCTTTTTCCGACGCCTTTTCACTCCCGACGGGTTGTCTTGAAGCAAGCCAAAGAGGTTCGGCCTCTGCGAGAATGTCTTTGATAGTAGCCATAATACTACCCACGAGATCACTCAAGCCTGCTTTAGATAGAGACTCATCTATTTCAGCGGCTTGATTCGGGTCGGACCATTCCAAGCCCCAGCTAACCAAACGATCCTTTTGAATTCTTAGTTTTCGATGTAGAGCTTTGATATCGGGATCGTCGAGACTCGGGGCCGACTCCTTGACGAAGTCCGATGACTTCTTGGTGTCATTGTAAAGCCTACTGAGCCGCCGCTGAAAAGGCAGTTGGAAGCCGCCTCGGGGAAGAAATGATTCCATGGTGAACGATTTCCGATAACGGTGTTATATGTATTTGAGTACGGGTATATCTTATTCAGGCTTTTTTGTTGAAGCTAGCGAGTGATTGAATAGTTCCAATATTCACGTATACCTATTATTCTGAAAATGTCGCATCCCCTTCGGCATGGCCCTGTTAATTCTAGTCACCTACAGAGAAGTTTCGAGAATGGAAAGAAGCTAAAGTCCATGTATTTGATGAAGCATTCCAGTGAACTAAGTGGTAAAACTAACGCTCCTCGGAGAGGTAATAACGGAATCGAGGAGGGGAGTGAGCCTTAGTATGCATGCAGAAGCATCTGGGCACGTACAGCGAGACTCCTCGTCTCTTACGACCTCGAGACCCTCCCGTCGTGTGGCGGAAGCAGAAAAAATTCAGCTGCCTTGAGCCCAGTCAAAAGCAAGGTGTGACCGTGTGAGAATAATTTCGGTGCCTAGGCGCGGGTATGAGCGGATCCATGAATGATGAACGGGGATAAGGATGGTGCTGCTAGGTAACCTCCGTTGGACGAACGATACATCAGCATACGGCGTGCTGTGTTAATTGGTAGTCTGCTACTTTCGTTGATGACCACGTCCACCGTAGGTGCCGTCTTATCTCAATGGAGGTTAGTCCGACGTCGAAATGCTGTTGCCTGAATTTCAGCGGGATGAAGGTTTGTGGAAGATGAAGTTTGATTGGACGAAGTGATCGACTAAACCGCACGGCCACATCCATGGCTCAGGTTTCCCCTCGGATGCGACGCCAGAATTCGGCGCAAGGTTCATTCAGCGCCACTGGCTTGGACAGCAGCTGGCTGACAGCTGCAACTTCTTTTGACAGATGACCATGCTAATGATACGCTTGTACCCCCCTATCCACACTCCTCTCGGTAGACATTCACATTAAATCCATAGGTATGATTATGAAATCGTAAACATATGCAGGCTTTTTAATTTACCAGGTAACTAATTTGGGTCAATAGATTCTCGATACAGCTACCTAGCCAAGATCAAGATCTACTGCAGAACAGCTGGGGTTGAAATTATTATCGCCAAACTACCTAACCAACCACGACCGTTACTCCGATTCGTTTTTTATAACTAGCGTGGGTGTATTAGGCATCCATATATAAGAGACCTGGTTCTCTATCCGGAATTTCCGAATTATTAGTTGGGGCCGAGTATGCCTATGGGAGAAACACCGAATGAAACACCGCCCATATTCTCGCTTTCCTTAGGAGGCTGATAAGGTCATACATACATACAGCTCTACTATTATGAAACAGTTAAAAGTATATCATCAGCAATTCATGCGGACGTGGCCAGCATTATTAAGAGTTCAGTATTGTGTATTGGTGTGGGCTTTCTATCGCTGAAGACGGTTGCGGCCTATTCTAAGTCGGTTCATGTGGGATCATCGCGGAAACCCTCTACGCCTCATCTAAATGTGATTCCCTACGAGATATGTTGACATGGTAACCTCATTGATTACAAGCATAATATAACAACAGTGACGAGGACTAGAGGGAATTGGATAAGCTTCCACGTATTATTACATTAAGCCCTGTCTGCCCGCGACGCTATTCAAAATGCCCGTAAGAGCTCAAGTCCTGTCTGCTACGTAAGCTGTCTAGATTCATTCTTTATCTGGGCCAGTATTATCACCTCAATGATTTCACGTGCAAGAAGTACTAGCAGCTCCCAATATTGACCCCTCCTGCCCTCCTGGTGTGTCTCTTACCATTATAGGGCTCTCCTGTTGGCCCGAATTTTCAAGTGTATTAGTAATGTATGCTATGGGTTCCCCATGAAACTTCATTTCTTCCTCGGGGAGATCCATTGTAAGGTTAGGTACCGTCAATAGGTTCCGTTGGCCATTCCGAGACGCCTCGCAAAACCCGCGCCTGGTCTTTCGTTAAGACATCCTCTCTACTCCGACTTCGCTGCACTAAGCCTAGGCATAGTTTAAATTGCTTCAACTTACCGCTTGTCATGGATAAAGGGGGTTTCTGTCGGGTCTCTGGTCATCCAGGATGATGCGCGAGTACGAAATGGTAATTTTAGAGTTCCTTTTGGAAGTAAGCAACGGCCATCCCATAGAGTAGTGCGAGTATATCCATAGGATCGATCCAAGCTAGAGGGGGGTTCTGAACGGAGATACCTATGGGGACAAGGATAACTTCTGGGATTAAAATAAGTCTCGGCTTCGGTATTGGAGTGCCTAGTATATCTATCCATACTATCAGAAGATATTTTGAGATCTTGGGATCTATAACTTGTTAGTCAAGTGCCCGTCGCTCTTTTATGTGATTGAGTCTTTGTGAGAGGCGGCGCATCCATCAGCACTCTTCCTGTATGGACTAGCTAAAAGGTAGCTTATGATAGAGGTACTCAATCCGGACACCAGTTACAAATGAAAACAACCTGACTTGCGCCCCTATTCTACGGTATCAGTTTTCCCCTAAGGCCTTACAGCTTTTCCTCTAGTGAGCTCTTTTATGATAGATGCGACCTACGGAACGTGCTATTCCACATGCTTCACATGTAGTTAAATTACATTACCAAAATAGGTAGCTCGTTACATATCTCTCTAAGCCCTTGTCAATCATTAGCTTATTTCAACGTACCTGATAAAGCAGGTTGCGTTATCCCTACGCTCACTGCTACCCTATTGCTCCTGATAAAGCGGGTCAACTGCCAACGTTGCAGGTCATTTGCTCAGAGCTTGGTTCGTCATCCCTATCTTCCCCATGCAAAACCGTCGATCGTCTATTATCTAAGCTCAACTTAATACTAGTATCGTCCTCTTAAACCACGAAGCTGTAACGTAGTGATATAGATATGAGACATCGTCGTGCTACGTCCCCTTTGATAGGGCAAGCCTGCCAAGGCCGGGATCATCGGCCGATGCACGACACCAATGCTCCGGACATCTAAGGTCAGATGGGATAGAGACAAGGCTCCTTGCCCGCTATCACGCCGAATCACGCCGACTTCCTCTATAGGTATTGTGACTGCCGTTCCGCGTACCACATGTAACGTCTCTTGATATCGTAGGACTGCTAGATGAATGTCAGCGTATAGGTCTGAGGCAGTATCTATGAGACTTCGAGAGGGATAAGTAGACCACAATGCTCCTCCCGGGCTCCTGTTTGATTCTTCGCCATGAGCATCTCTTCGGATCGCACTGCCCACCGTCTTTGACAGACTGCCCTTCTCTTGTATATAGTTCGTTTCTGTGCATATGTGTTTTTCATCTTAGATTTTCAGTATGCGTTTCATCTCTGCATATGGCTACCTCGGCCTTATGGCCGGAGCAGCAACAGCTCTTCCCCATGCCCCCATTCCCCGCCAGGCGTTTGGTGCGCAGAACGTTGTCTACTGGGGCCAGAATGGCGGCGGTACGATTGAGAATAACGATCTTTCAACTTATTGCACATCCTCAGCCGGCATCGACATAATCGTGCTGGCTTTCTTGTACTCGTGGGGTAGCGGTAGTGACATTCCGTCAGGGACCGTTGGCCAATCCTGCTTTATTAGCACTTCAGGGGAAGGACAAAACTGTGATGCCTTATCATCGGCCATCGCAACATGTCAATCAGCCGGAATCAAGGTCATCCTATCACTAGGCGGAGCTACTGCCTCTTACTCTCTTTCATCAGATGCTGAGGCTGAGTCTATTGGCGATTATCTCTGGCAGGCTTACGGCAACTCCGGCAATTCCAGTGTGCAGCGACCCTTTGGCGACGTTATTATCGACGGCTTTGACTTTGACATAGAAGTCAATAGAGGAAGTGAATATTACCCGGCCATGATATCGAAGCTGCGCTCCAATTTTGCTTCCGACTCTTCGAAGACATATTACATCACCGGCGCACCTCAATGCCCCATCCCTGAGCCTAACATGGGCGTGATCATCGGCAATGCCACGTTTGACTACCTCTGGCCCCAATTCTATAATAACAACAATTACACATATCCATGTGCTCTTCCCATCAACGGTAACGCGCCGTTCAACTATGATGATTGGGTGAGCTGGACAGCCGAGACCCCTTCGGCCGATGCCAAGATTTTCATCGGCGTGCCGGCCGCTCCGTTGGCGGCTAATGGCGGACCGGCTGGAGCGACGTACTACGCAACGCCCGACCAACTGGCGACTATTGTCAACGACGTCAAGAGCGATTCCAGGTTCGGTGGGGTCATGATGTGGAGTGCCGGCTTCTCGGACTCGAACGTGAATAACGGCTGCACCTATGCCCAAGAGGTTCACAGTATTTTGGAGACTGGCTCTCCTTGTTGATTATTCGGCGATCTCAAACGACATACAGTAAGATTTTATATGACATATAAGATCTACTAGGAGTTCCATTGGATGTATATATGTATACTGTTTTGTATATATCTCAGCATTTTTGTAAATAACTTTAGTATTCATGTGTACCTTATAAATGCAGGTGGCAAATAAGGCCCATCTTATGATTTGAACAGAACCTGCTTGAAAGCCATCCATTCAACCCATATCGTTATCTAAGTCTTCCGAAGTCAATCAATCAGACATGGAGTAAAGCCTCCAAGCGCAACAGAGCTGCTGTTGTTACGGTATGGTGGGAGTCATGGGCAAGCAATACGAGGATTACGCGATATTGTTAGCGTGGCGCAAAACCGCGTCACCAAACACTGATTACGGTCATATATTGCAGCCCCCTTAAGCCATGGCGCTCTAGGTGTTTAGGATAAGACACGGTTGTAGTTTTCGCTATCAGGAGAGTACAATATCCCAGGCAAACGTAGAAACTTTTATATTCTACCAAGTTTCTCAAGCTTGTCGAGAGAAATCTAACGACTAGTAGTCCCAAAATCAATGAATACTGTTTTAAGCACGAGTTACTATGCTTCCTTGGCTGCCTAACTCGGAATGATTGAATCTACTCAAGTAGAGACGGCAGTCGCAGAACTCCAAGTATCCAGCCGCTTATCTTTGTAATTCTCACAACTCCGGAGTAGGTAACTCCTAGCGTTCTTAGCTATCTTCAGCTCTTATCCATTTTCACCCATCAATAGGTAAGTTAATGGTAATTTACCTAGCCTGTATACCACACCTACAATAACTATTGGCTCCAATTCGTAATTTTTCAGGACCCTTAGTAAACACAAAACGATACAAGCACTCGATATCCGAAATCCTCTTCCGAATGACTGTGATACGGTAACCTCGGAAAACCATAACATGAATTCTCTGTCGTGCTATTACATGTGCATGACGCCGCTTCTTTAGGTACCAACAATACTATGCTGCTTGCCCAATCAGCTACTAACAAAGCTACGCTACCCCAGTCAGTACTGTAAGCCGGAGATTCCGGATGGACGCATTTATATGGCGTAGTCCGGCGGTTGGGACTACTCGTTCAATGTATCTAGCCGAGAAATGTTGATAGACTGCCTGTATGTATTGGTCGGACCAGTATATGATGATTCATAGTCCCAACCACTGCCATCATTAAAAGGATAGAATGAATGTGTGGTATATTAAGTCCATGCAGGTACCCAATGATTATATTAAGAGAATCTATCTAGGTGTATGCAATCGAGTCAAATATATTAACAAGAAGAAGAGATTACACCTATTGCTACCACATGATCAGATCTTCTACCAATCTGGTCATCCGAGCTGTCCAGCGCCGGCACCGACACTCGTCCTGGATCCACCTATGAGCCTCGATTCATCAACGTACCTAACCAGTCAATACGCAGAATAACACGAATATACAGATTACCGTGGCGTCCGGATGTCTTAATAATACCTTACCCACTAAGTAAGGGATGTACGATATTGGTACCAGTCGATTAGAAATTCCTCTGATATATATCTTCATCTCAAAATCGCATATTTAAGGAAGCCGCTGGTTATGTTCTTCAAGCTCCCAAACCCATCTCGACTTTAACTCAGATCCAAGACCTGTTTTGTTATCCTGGTGGTAGATTGAACACGATGGCGGCACAACACGAGAACTTAAAGAGCACCACCAAGGACCCCGCAGAGAAGTCGAATACTAACAAGCTGCTCAATCTTGCACAGCTCATCCTTCAACAGACCACAGCTATTAACAGCTATCTCCAGCAGAATTCCATTACCCCTCCGACTTTCGATGCAGACTCAAGCGAGCCTCCTGATACCGCAGAGTATCAGGCGCTCCAGAGCAGCCTAACCTCAAATTTAGAGGACCTTCAAAGTCTGATTGACGGTCCTAAGGGATTCATACGCTCGTATTTTCTCATCGGCTTTGAACTCGCTGCTGTGCAGGTAGCTTTCGAGTTCGACTTCTTCAAGATCATCCCGGCGGAAGGGGAAATGGAAATATGCGAGCTGGCCAAGAAAGCCGGCATGGACGCCGATCGGGCCGCCCGGTTTCTCCGCATTCTGGCCACCCGTCGCATGTTCCAGGAGAAGAGACCGGGGCATTTCTCCCACACGGCTCTTTCTCACGCCTTTGCTAAAGATGAGGAAATAAGATGCACTGGGCAATTCTCGTTTGTCAACCCGTCTATCACCTTAGTTTCGGGTCCGCTCTGGCTGAGGCGGTAATGCTGATACGTTCGTATATATAGGACGGATGAGCTATTGAAGGCTGCAACCTCATCCGCTGATTGCGTCAAAGCGTCCCCTTATGAATCCGATAGCACTCATTCACCATTCAGCACGAGGCATGGAGTGACGATGTTTGAGTTTTATGCGAAGAATCCTCCATATGCTGCTAGATTCGCGAAGGCAATGGCTGGAATCACTAAGCGTGAGTACCTAGCTACCTCCTAGACTCAATTCAAGGTTACCCCTTATTTGTTGCGGTGGCACTGCTGATGAGGAGGCAATTGAATAGTCGGCCGACGGGTAACTGAGCTGAAGGATGGCTTCCCATGGGAGAATCTCCAGGGGACTGTGGTAGATGTGGGCGGTGGAAGCGGTCATATATCAATCTCATTGGCTCGAGTAAGTATTATAATGAATTGCTCGTATGCTGCCACTTTCTGATGTCATTCCACTAATATTGACCCAGGAGTTTCCACATCTTAGCTTCGTTGTGCAAGACGGCTCAGCGGACATGCTCGCTGAGGGGAAAAGCCGAGACCTCCACGATGTCGAGGGACGGGTGACCTGGATGCAACATGACTTCTTCCAGCCCCAGCCCTTACGCGACGTTGCTGCATTCTTCATACGGCAATGTACGCACAACTGGTGCGACCGGGACGTCATTAAAATCTTCAAGGCCTTCGTTCCAGGATTGGAGAGTTCCAAGCCAGGCACGCCGCTGTTAATCAACGAGACCATCCTGCCGGAGCCTGGTACGAGACCTCTTCGCGAGGAACGTGGTCTTAGACAGTTGGATATGCTTATGTACGTGAATCTCGGTGCTAAGCAGCGCACTAGGGACGAATTTGAGGCTCTCCTGAAGGAAGCCGACCCAAGATACGAGATTCGCAATGTTCACGCAGAAGGAGACATGGGCTTGCTTGAGGTACATCTTAGACGCTAAGTCAGCATAGAAATGATCTATATACATCAGGGAAATACCTCTCCTTCACTCTCACGACTCTTATGGTTAGATGCGTTAGATAGTTTAGCTATGACCTATGTCTGCACTTGATAATTATCTACTGTAAAACGACTTCAACTTCATTCCCTTCGCTGTCTCTTGGCGCCCTAGCTGTATTATTCAAGATTCTAGATTCGCAAGGATATCTATGCCAGGAGTCTCATCCTTAAGAATCTGAATAGTCTCATTCCAGATTTTCGTCTGTGCGCTTTTCCCAGCTGGTGAAAGTACAAAAGGAGAGGGCCTAAAATATCCTCGGTCAGCATCCTTTCCTCATAAAAAATATGGAGCACACTCTACCTCTTAACAGCTTGCTCACTGAGATATGCCCCGTGGCTGTCTTTATCGTGCAGCGTCGCAGCATCCGTTAGACAGTGTCCACCTTGCTCAGGAGTCCAGCCGATAATATTTGCGAACGATGACCCGCTGGAGTCGGAGCGGTGTAGGGTGCTCCGGCAAAAGCCGGGGTTCACGGCATTGATGATAACACTGGTGCCGGCCTTGGCGCTCAGCTCACGCATCCAGAGCACATTCAGTAGCTTGCTGGCGTTATACCGGTCCATTCCCTTCCCAAAAGTTTCCTTTTCGTCCATTTTGACTAATGTGTTTGGGTCATTGATTTCCTTCATCTTTGCCCAGAAGTGGTTCTCTGAGCTGACGATAGTCAGGCGTGATGGAGAGCCTGTTGCCGCCGCCGTCTGTTTAAGAGGCCCAAGTAGGAGAAGTGAGAGCAAAGCGGTACCTAGATGGTTGACTTGTATATGCAACTCGTGGCCTGTCTTGGACTTTATGAACTCCAAGTTCTTAACGCCAGCATTGAGGATGACAATATCGAGCCGATCAAGAGCTGCAGCTTTCTCCGCGAATCTCTTTACGCTCTCGAAGGATTCTTGGTCAAGCTCCCAAGCCTGGATGTCGATTTCGGGATTATAGGCAAGAATTTTCTTCTTTGCTTCTTCGCCTTTGGATATGTTGCGAACGCCGAGGATGATGCGAGCTAGCCCATGCGCAGCTAGCTCTTTGCAGGCTTCGAGACCAAGACCGGCATTTGCGCCAGTTACCAAAGCCGTTTTGCCATTAAGGTTGACATTTTTCGGTAACGGCTTAGGTTTGAAGGTAATTTGTCTATACAAGAATCCTGGGAAGCTACCCATCTTGTGATAGGAGGCGATGATTGTGAAGTTCCGAGGAGAAAACCCCCATCTGCTACTATTCGGGGGATGCAAGCTGCCTTACATATACAGAGAAAATGAGCAGGGGGTTGATGGAAGGATTAAACGGGCTGAGCTGCCTGGCAAATGTGGATATAGGAGCATAGGTACATGGAAAGCCGTTACATCCGGAGACGAATGTGAGATGTTAGATACAATGGCCGTGTCCCTCGTTATAATATGTTATAAAGCTAGACAGAGGCCCAGCTCATATCAAGTGGATCTTGTTAGGTTAATTACAGCTTCTAATACTATAATCAAAAGGCAGGTTGTCCAATTGGTTTATACCAACACTAATCAGAGGGTGGCCTATTGTGGGCTTCACTCTCCAGTAAGACGTAAGCCCGTCTATTTGGCACTTGTAAACACCTAAATAAGACGGAACTTTTTCGCGATTAGATGATTTAAAAGGGGCCTTGGTCCGTATAGGCTATCTTTCTATATTGCGCCTTTCTTACGTAAGACAGCTTTCCTTATTTGGGGTATCTTGTTACCAACGTGCAGATGGTCTAAGGGAACTGACACTGTATTTTCTGGGTAGGGAATAACTCCCACTTATGGATAGTCGTCATCATATAAATATTCCTATCTATCGCGACAGCCGAGCCCAACACGAACCTTTCATTCCTAGGCAAGGTCTGATTTTGGTGCGTTGCATCTGACCAGACACCATAACCAAGTAATCCATCCTCCCACTAATGTAAATCCCGGATAGGGTATGTCGCCAAACTCATACGTAGGAGTTCCATCAGAGAGTTGCTGCGTCCTAAGTGTATTGGCGTTGTTCCTTTCCTGAGCCTCTCCCAGACGCGAGGCAGTCTCTGCCAGTAATGATCTCCCTTCGAAACGGATTTAACTCTTGAAGCAGTTGAATCTGCCAAAGCTGAAGCGCCATGGTCCTCGATGTACGCCATGGCGGCTAGCAGTGACGCTAGTACCGAAATGGCGACCACCGAAGTGCTTGCTGTAGAAGAACGGCATCGCTTCCAAGGTTCTAACTTGCGTCTGTGAGATCCATGCGTTAGAAATCTAACTTAGCGAGCCAATGATTCTAGAGGTGTTCTTGCCTCTTTTAGATAGCTCTTTGAAGTAGATGATTGAATTAATGTCTGTTGCCACAATGTGTCTTGATTGCTTTTCGCTAGAGGGACGTTGGAGTACAAGAGTAACTACAGGGGGATAGAGAGAGACAAACGAGGAGGTGTCTTTTAGGTGGTATTTATTCAATAGAAGATGAGAAAGTTCCAGTCTTCATTGTTACATCCAATTCTTGAGTAATGCTCAATACCAGGCAAATTATGGCCTGGCATTAATGAGACGATGGCAAGAAGTTGTACGGTTTGAGCTTATTACGTCACGCGTGAATGCGGGCGACTGCTGAAAACTGGGATTACCAACTCAAGTAGAGTCTTGGCGACCTTGGCGGCCGCTCTAATGGTGCTATTGTCATGGGCCACGTTTACGCCACGCCCACGCCAAGCCCACATCCTAGCCACATCTCATCAGCACAGCCCCATTTAGTTTCTTAAGCTGAAGATGCGCCACGAGACGCGTCCCTAACCCATTTGTAGACTCTCGGAATGAGACTGGCATAGTTGCCAAGTGACCATCACGTCTTTGCTCGGCGACGAGCCAGATTCTCTACGGTGTCTAGCCGGCCGGTTAAACGTGAGTAATATCATGAGTAGTTTCAGGTTTGACCAAGCACGAGAAGCCGGGTGACATTATAAAGAAGCAATTACGCGCATTGGCTCTTCAGAAAAGGGCCATAGGTTTGATCCAGGGTTTGTAATTTTGATAAAATATAGGAGTTTAGGACTCGTAATATTCAGGTCTCGAACAGTTCGAAGCCAACGAGATCCGGAGCGGCGGAATCTCCGCTCGGAGCAAATTCGACTCGGTTCTCACCAGCTATGAACCCATCAACCTCGATGAACATCCTATCGGACTCATACCAGTCACCTCCCGAGATTGGAAAAGCCCATCTCTTCGGCGTGTCGCCATTGATCGCTATAGTCATATTCCGCGTATTAGAGCCCCAGCCCCAGGCGCTATCGAGTGCGAGTTCATGGTTGATAAAATCAACGCCTAGTAGCTTCTTCCCCTCGGAACCTACGACTACCGTATCAAAGATCACGCTCGCTCCTTGGCCAACAATGCTAGCCTTGCTGCCCGCGGGTGCGCAGTCTCCTTCGTTACAGGAAACTTCCGATGCGCTGCCCGAAAACGTAGCATTTGATGCCGCGTAGTACCCCGTCGACCTCGGCAGCGATGCCTGCGCAACAATATCGCTCAAGACTAGGAGCCTCATCTCATGTCCTTCGAGCTCGAGTTTCTGGGTCCCGGAAATCGTGCTGAGATCTTCCGCCGCCCAAACGTCGCGGGCGCGCGCCTCTGAGACGTTTACTATGGAGAGGTCGAATTCAACCGTCTGCGAGTCGTTCTTCCAGTTCGCGACACCAAGGACGATTCTTGAGTCGGATAGTTCCCCAGCCCAAATGTCCCATTCTTCTTCGGTGTACCGACGGATGAGCCGTGCCTGCTTACTTAGGGAGTCCTGGTTGATTGCTACAACTTCCTCATTCCGAAGCACATCAAGAGAGGCCGTCGGTGTGAGCTTCGGATCGGTCGGCGCGCCAATATTAAGTGGTGACTTGTTGATTGCCCACATACCGAAATGAAACTTCTCTTCTTGGAGAGACAAGGCATTGAGTCCAACGCTACATATCAGTTAATGGACGTATATGGTTCTAAGACTTAGGTACGCTTACATTAGCATGTCCATGTCGGGGTAGGCGCCAACTGCAGTGGACTTGTGAAACGGTACGGCTTGGTTGGTGATTCGCCATATACTCCTCCACGAGTTGTAAATGTCGTTGCTAATCCTATAGACATTACCAATAGGCGGAGCCCACTCGCCCAGATCCTCACCGATACCCCATTGGCAGATGAAGTAGGCGATGTCCCGATCCACGCCATCGAGGACCGAAGCCATCTTCTCATGGCGCTCAGGGGATGTGGACGCCGGCGACACGTAGTCTGCCATAATAGTCCTCGATGAGGAATAACAGTTGTCGTACCTGTCGAAACTCAGCTACCTAGTACACGTCGACTTTTCACTCGTTGATAAAAACCGCAAACTCACTTCAGAGAGTCCCCTTTCCATTCCGCAAACGATTGCGCGTCTATCTCCTCAAACCCTTAATCCGACTTAGAACTATTCTTGGAGAGTTAGGGAGAGGTTATATACCGAGAGAGGCGGGTAAGTCTGTCGAGCCACATTGGTAATATCCTGCGCCGGAGTATAGACCAAACTTCAAGCCTAGGCCATGGATATAATCTCCTAGAGCCTGGCCTCCTGATGGGAAAAGAGTGGTATTCCATTGTAGACGTCCTTCAGCGTCTCTGTCTCTTGCCGTCCACCCACAATCTGTTGTGACATAGACGTAGCCCAAATCGGCCAGACCAAGGTCAACAAGTCCCTGTGCATTGATCTTCATAATATCCTCGCTAGGATAACAGTTGTAGTAATTATAACTGTTCCATCCCATCGGCGGTGTTTTTGACTTGTACAGGGCAGCTTCTACAGAAGCCCCAAATAGCACTGCTGAAGAAATAACGTTCTTCATTATGTATTAATTCATCACAGTCTAGCCACAAAGGCTTCGAGGGCGAGCTGTTACGAAGACTGAGCACACCTTTAGAGGTTCTAATCGCCATTGTGTCTTTTATACATCACGGAAGCCGCGCCAATATTTTTCCCCTTCGGTCCATCAACGCCGATACCACTCTCTAATTTTACCGCCCAAGTGCGAGTTCTCGTAGAGTCAGTTTCTCCATTCCCATCTGTCTGTTCCCCAAATACGAATTGTTGTTTGCGGGGAACCTAGTCCGGGAAACTCATCTCCACTACCGTACTTGCATGAGTTCACTGTAACCGGACAATACAATACAAGCGGTCCTATTAGGATTCATGATAAAAAAAGGTCCTAGCTAGGATTCTCCAAGGTAAACTCAGATGGGTTGTTCCGCAGACACATGGTAGAGGCAGAGTACCTGGTAGCTACAGCAATGCAAACAGAAAAGAAGTGTTCTAAAGCGGCATCTTCACAATAGAGTGTCTTTCCTGTCTAGTTTAATCATGCTACAGTAGGTCATGAAACCAATAACAGTGGTATCATTATATAAATACCTAAAGTGTCATAGTGTAAACAAGAGTCTTGACTAAATACAAAAACTGTGGGTGAGCACTATAATAGTCAAAGAAGATGGTTTGCGACGGGCGGCTTCAACACGGATGAGGCTCATCTACCGTTATCTGGCTCATCTATGGAAGAGCTGGCAGTATTATGAGCTTTCCAAATCCCATTGTACGTGAAGGTTTACAAAGCAATTTAGCACTATATACCTACCCACCTGGGTATCTATGCTAAGTTACGAGTTGGGTAGATGACCCCTTTTCTACTACGCACTCCACCCTGCCCGCCTCCCCTCCCACTTCTTCCCTTCAAAGAAGACTATACCTCCGATTGAAGAAGTAAAATCAGTCTCATATTTGCTATGGACCTTTATGTTTGATAGAAACAACAATACTGCAGTCGGTACGCTTTTGAGAAGTTGGCCTAGTTGATTAGAAGCAAACTAGAGTATTTCGAGTCAAGCCTCGACAATCAACACTAAGAAGTGCAGAGCTACTCTAGTCTCAACTGCAAGAGTCGGCAGTTTCAAATGAAATTTATTTTATGTAGTCGTACGACATATTTTACCCCGGGGCCGTGGTGTTAGGGCATGAGAATTGACGCGGCATTTGTCTCATGCCTATTGGAAAACTTCCACCAAGAAGTCAGTCCGGTCTAACTTATAGACATATTACATAATATATATTGTGCGGTCGGTGGGCGGTGTTGAACCGGGGTAACGGTGAATACTCAGCAGCTCTGGAGGAGGGAGGATTTCATTACGCGTACTAAATAGCCGAGTTAGGCGATAGCAAACAATCATTCGCCATGAGCAGTCGAGAGTTCATTGCATAGGTATTTACTGAGACCAGTGGTTAGAAGACACCTGAAATGAGCGACATGCACAGAGGTATGTATCCCAACAGGGTCGTGTTACATGTATCACAGGTAGGTACGGAACCGGTTCGGCGGGTCCTCGTCTCCAACCGGATGGGTGTCCATATGGGCAAACATCATCTTCATGGAACTCCCTTGACAAGCCAGGCTTATGTTAATGAAGTTTGCCAGGGCTCCTAAGGTGAGAAGACCGAGATAATCTGCTCCTCTCATCAGAGTTCGGTTCCAGACTCAAAAGAACATCAATAAATCTCGCGTATATTTGGGCTTACGTACGTGTATTGGCGTCGCTTACGCTCTGGGTGTTGCGAATCCAATATACCTGTGGTAAATATGGCTTCATTTTTTCTGCGTGATGTATGTGTCCGAGCACGTAATTCTTTCTCACTTCCTCTCTTCGCATAATAGCCAAATTTTGGTAAGCGAAAGGGAGCACTGGATGTCTCTTTATAAATATCATAACTTTCCAAAGTGAATTTCTCTCAACCACCAACCACCAATTCTCTACTTCCAAGCAACGAAACCCAGTGTCTATCGTCCGTATATCATCTCAGAATTGTCTCTTAAGACCGAAACCTCCATCTCAACCAAAAAAAATCTAGCAATCATGTTCTTCAAGACCTTCCAGATCCTAGCTCTCGCAGCCGTCGTCCTCGGCCTTCCCGCCGAGCAGCCATCCTCCAGAACCGGACCCCCCAGTGTACCGACAACCGGCACTTTCAATCACCCTCCTGCATTCACCGCAACGTGGACGACCTGGACTTTGACCGATACCCCCAGCTTCGGGGGGAATTTCAAAAGGGCAGAGTCAACAACAACCACCACCAGCCCTCCGCCCCCTAGCCTTACGAACTCCCCTAACTGGCCCTCTTCCTCCTCGTCCTCCTCCTCTTCTTCTTCTGTTGCCGTCCCGGGAACCTGGCCCACTTTCCCCTTCTCGGCCCCCAACTTCTCTACGTCTTCTTCCAGCTCTTCTACCAGTTCTTCTACTAGGTCTTCTACTGGTTCTTCTACCAGTTCTTCCACCAGTTCTTCCACTAGTTCTACTACCAGTCATTCGGCCTAATCTGATACGGCTGGGCCGCGAGACGTCTATGTCCGGGACCAAAAGACGACGGCCAATCATGTGTTCTGGGTCTGGGAAGGGGTAAAGGGGCCCGAGGCTGTAAGCTGAGGTTGTATGGGTTTGCTTGGGCGCATCGGTCTTGTCTTCCTTCACTTCTTTCTCTCTTTATCAACGGGCCTTTTCTGCGGGGCTATCTCACCATACATCTGCAATTTACACCCCCGGAACTATTATCAGGCGTTGGATTATCGTTAGAGGGAAGAGAGGTACGAGGATAGGCGTTGTCTGGAGCTTGCTTCAACATGCTGCTCTCACGTTGCGGGACCAACGTGGAACAAAAGGGACATCATTTTAACTGCGTGTATCGTAACATTCCTTCAATACACAAGGGCACCTGCCTAGTATACACGCGCAACCTTGCTCGATGTCTTCTACTAGACGATAGTGAGTTATATCGAACTACTCAGCAATGGATTCCAGCTTGTAGGGAAGGGCAGTGCTAAACTATGAAACTTACGGCACATTCAAATATCGAGCGTAAAAGTAGAAGTAACGTAAAATTAAGAGATCTTCATCAATGAGCCCAAGTCGACGATAGAATATCTTGTACCCGAAAAGAAAGTAAAGGGAATAGATAAGCTCCGCCAACTGATAAATCGATAGGATATCATCATCTGAGTCGTTATGTACCTATTCTGCTCTATACTGTATCCTACATTCAGTCTGCTTCCCCTTACTTACAAAATGAGAACCAGCTCGACAGAAGAGGGAAATCTAAATCGTCGTCATGGCATTCTTGACACCTGTTGAAAATAAACCCACTAAAATTATAAAATTATTTCTGGGCCGCTAGCAGCGCCGCTTCGAAGGCTTCGGCGAACGCGACGACATCTGCGAATGAGTTGTACAAAGGCGCGGGTGCAACGCGAACCACATTTGGCTTCCGCTCGTCTACAATGACGCCGCGCTTCTCGAGCTCCTTCATGACTGGATTTAGGAGATCGTCATCTGCCAGCAGTACACTCAGTTGGGCACCGCGCTGGTCTGGATCGGACGGCGTGATGATCTTGAAGAGCTTCTTTGCGTCTTCTGATAGGACGGAGAGGGCCTGTTCTAGGAATGCTGTGAGCTTCTTGGATTTCTGCCGTAGGGGCGCGACGCCGCCAGCGAGCTCGAAGACCTCGAGCGACGCGCTCAGACTCGTTATGTCGAGGATGCTGGGATTACTCAGCTGAAACCCGGCTGCCCCTTTCACGGGGTGGAACTTGGTCTCCATTTGAAAACGAGTTGCTTTGTCGTTTCCCCACCAGCCGGATAGTCGCTTGCCGTAGCCCCTTTCGGGCTCTTCGTCAGTGATAGTCGTGGTCACTAAGCTGTTCCTAGAATTGATGAACATGCCTCCTATACAACCCGGCCCACCATTGAGATACTTGTACGTGCACCAGACTGCTGCGTCTACATCCCAGTCGCTTAGATGGAGTGGGACGTTGCCAACTGCGTGCGCTAGGTCCCAGATGATGAAAATGTCGTGCTTGTGCGCAAAGGCAGTGATGGTTGGGATATCCAACAACTGACCAGTGTAGTACTGGATTCCGGGTAGCAAGATTAGAGCCGTATCCGCCGCATGCTTCGAAATGACCGACTGGATGTCGTAGGTGGTGATCAGAGCGTTCTCGGAGTAAGGCGACTCTATCGTCACCATGGACGTGTCTGGCGAAAGACCATGGTGGCGGATTTGGCTCAATACGGCGAACTATTACGTCTCAGCGAACGCACACTTCTCTGTCGTCATGCGGGCTATCCCTTACATGATCGCTCGGGAACGCTTTGCTTTCCAAAATGATCTTGTGCTTCCCGTTAGGGTCCGGTCGATAGAACGCTGACATCAACAAATGCAAATTCGCTGTCAATGTCTGCATGACCGCTACTTCTGATTCATCTGCACCCACGATGGGGGCCATTAATTTGGCAGCTCGGGCGTCCGCATCAAGCCATGTCGGCAGAGGAGAGTCGTCTAGTGGCTTGAAGTGGCCCTGGACTCCTTGAGTGGACCAAGTTTGGAGATACTGGTTGATGCGGGTTGCCGTTCTTTTGGGTTGCAATCCAAGGGAATTCCCGCAAAGGTAAGTACACGTCGTCGTTTCATCGGCTGGGGCGGGATCGTTACGATCTATGGAAGTTCAGAGTGAGCGATGGTTCTCGGTTGTTGCAGGACCGGAAAAGGCAGTTCACCTTGTTGCTGCTGCGGCTGTTGACGGTGCTCGAGCGTCGTTCGTTTGATATCAGCTTTGGTGGGGACGTGAAACTCGTCCCTCAAGTGACGGAGACCGTCCTCCCCATCCAAGATTTCAGCCTGAGCACGAATATTCGAAAACCGAGATTGGTCGGAAGAGGCACTCATTTCAAAGTAGGTCGGGAGGTACCTCGGAGGTAGATACCTAGGTAGGGAGGGGGAGAGAAGGTATAGATGTTACTTTTGTCGGAGGTGATGGTATATCTGGCGGCAAACTAGATATTAGCGCAAGACTATTCCTCTCCGATCTGGGGATCCAAAGAGTAACAAGTTGTCGCGGTGTTCGTAGCCGTTGCGTAAAGGAAAAGGTGATGAGTTACTTCCCGGCAGTCTGCCCGATTTTTCGTTCGATTAAAACCCCGCGATCTGCTCCCACCCCTGCGGCCCTTGCGGCAATGAGAACTTTGATCCCGAAAGTGGTAGGTGGGGTCAATTAGGGTCAATTAGACCGGGACTGGTTGGTGACTGGTTGGTGACTGGTTGGTTGATCGATGCAAGCAATTACGTAGGCGACTTGGATCGTAGGCTCATATACAAACAGTCTTCAATTAAAGCGACAATATCGTTAGTCATGATCCATCTAAAAAGACTAATCGATTCAACTTCTTTACGAGATAGAAATCCATTGTATATCCATTGTATAGATGTAACTATCCGCAACGTGTCCAGACGCAATAAGACGTTGGAGTCGTACAGATTGTATAACAAGCTTCGTTAAGCTTTCTTGGATAGATTGGATAGATTGGCTATATTGCTATCAAGCATTCAGAAGCATACCGACGGTATCAGTCGCTGGATCATCACTGCAATGCAACCGCGGGTTGGCTTCTTTTCAATTGACCCCGAGAGAATCGCCAGAAAGTTTATACGGCTAGATAGATAAATTGAAATATAGGTACGAATCCCTTCAAATCCCTTCGAATCGCCAACGGATGTACTAATTGCAATTAACATTCAATTCCAAGTTGCGCGGCCTTTTCTCCATCGCCCATCGGCAAATCCAAAAGTGGCAGATAGCCGGCCTGTCGTACGCTGGTGGTGAACACCGGCAGAACGGTTCCAACCGAAGTCTGCCATTCTTTGCATATCACGGGCCGTTCCTGAATTAATGAATGTCACACGCTCTCCAAACCTATTGGTAGGTGTGGTTAAAATTTGGGATTAATCCCCGAGCCCCTGAGATAAAGACCAATGCATGCGTGTATAATCTCGGATCATACCGTGATATCGTATCGTCGTGTTTAAAAATGTTGAAAGGGGATATAATTGTCTGAAAGACCTGGATGGAAAAAGTCAATGTCTGGGAGGGCCTGAAGGGTATCTTGTAAAATCTCGTTCGTATTGTCTAACCGTTCCACAAACTAACTCCACAAGTCGTGGCGGTGCTTATCTTAAATTCAGGGGTAGTACAAGGGATTAGTACTCGAGCTAGATATGCGTAGAGTTGTTGATAGGCGGCTGTAAGGCGACAACGTGGGAGAGCGTTTAAAAATAGCCCTGGGCTGGACCGTTATCTTCGATCGATGACGGCTGTGTAATCTGTTGCAATTGCAGAACGGATACCCCAACTCCGTATTACAGGTGGATCCATACCGTAAGCTGCCCCAGGTATCGTATCTCCACGTTATTTTCAGACTCCTTTTCTCCTTTCTTTTTGTCAACAAGGTTACAGAGCTATCTCGTAAGAAATTGAAGTTAGGAGCAAGCTCCCTGGTTTAGAGCTACCATCCCTGGATTTGCGGTAGAAGATGCCGGCATGCACGTTAGCTGGTTAGGTTGTTATGATCGAACGAACGAACGCTGAACACAACTCCCTATCCTGGACGCAACGATGGTAACAGGATGATTGTCCCTGCAGTGTCACCTAGTACAAGAGCAAAAAGGTAGTTGTCGACGCAGGACTCCGCAAAAAAAGGAGATGTAGTTTTCGTTTCTAATTCTTTACCGGTTCTCATGACGTTGTTCTCGGACCAAATGTCGCCATGAAGACCGAAGGACTAAGTGGACTTGAATAGATGCGTGCTGATGTTTGGACCACTGACCTCACGACAAGTTTAGTAATGAGAAAGTCGAACCCAGGGATTATCAATCTGCACCGGCGGGCCAAGAGCGAGTTGTTGAGCTATCACGAGGCCGTGTAAGTTGTCTGGCGTCAAATCGGCTGACCTCGTGCTGCTTCATTGGGCTTGATAGACGCTTCCTATCAAGTAATATGGGGGTAATAGAAAAGCAGAATCGTTGAACTTTTACGTTTACGGTTCCTGGAACACACTGTCGAAATCGCGGGGCAAGTGGACCTATTCAAGTCACCCGAGAGGTGCAGAGCCGGGGCTGCCGCGCTATGCCCTATAGAGGTATGGTAAAGAGCTTGACGATTCTGCGAGTTACGTACGAGGTACCGAGTACAGTAGTACCAGCCCCAATGTACGGTACATGTATGCCCCGACCTATTGTATTTCGACGGTCTGTCACTTCGAACCTTGGAAATTTGTTTTCTAATGGTTAACCCGTCAAGGGCCAATTCCACGTCGAACGTGTTTCACCATTCCTGAACACGATAGCGATAGGTATGGCAACATCCATTGACTCATTGGATACGGTAGTTGCGCAACGGCCGCCATCGGTCTCATTAAGAAGCGGTAAAGACACACCGTCATATGCCACAAGGTGTCAGGCTTGAGGCGCTGATGCACGATCCGATGCCACGAGCTTATGACAAGCTTGTATCTCTTATCAAAGGAGCACCTGAGCTAGACAGCCCTTTTTATTCGACGTCGGACAATTTGTCTTGACATCTCTCCTTAAAGAACAAGAGAAGGGGTGAGCTGGCATTCCATTTGATAGACAGGATCAACATGCAGAGGTATGTAGGTAGATACATGCACTAACAACATCCTTGGAATCCAATTCTGTTCAAACGAACATGAATGTTTTGCATATCATCTTACCTGCCTACCTGCCTCCCTGCCTCCTATCTGGAGAAGAAAACCCAACCCCATTGCAATCCATGTATGCAATTTTAAAAAGAGCTCACCTGCTCAGGCGGACGGACCTGGTTCAATATGAGCAGCTAAGAAAGGAATTAGGGGGACTGAGTGCATTCCCAGAATGTATCACGTACCTTCAACATTGAAGGTCAGGTGATAGGTACTCGGCACCTAGATTGAAGGGTGACACCTGGATTTCAAAGACCAAATCTGCCTCGAATAGCCGTCGGTACTTGATCCGGTCAATAGTCATCCAAATTGGTTCAAGTTTGTGAAAATTTCAGACCGTTGGATCGCATAAGAGATCCATCACGATCCACTAAACCCCGGTCCCAGACAACATGTGATGCTAAAGTTGTTTTCCAACGAGGTCTGGATGCCCACCGCATGGCCAATTCCCGCCCCTTGCTGAGGTAACACGGGTCACCGCAAGTATATATGTACCGTTGTCATACAATTCCAACCGAACCGGTACCCCAGCTATTCGGATTTTCAGGTACCCAGAGTGTTGAACCAATGGCAGCGGCGCCCACAACCCGTTCTAGTTAGCTGCATGGTTAGCCCATGATTAGCCTCTTGTTTTTCGTTCCAATTGCGTTCACCGTGATGAAAGAATCTTCGATTTGGTATTCTTCTGCTCCTTCCATACCTAAGAAACTTTTGATACTTTCAATGTTCTTACCGTATTGTATCGTAACTTGGAAGGCCCGGCTTATGGACTACAGCTACAGGGATATCCGTCGGAAGCGGGAAGCTGGACACTAGACGCTAAACACTAGTCACTCGTAGTTAGTAGACGTACAGTGCAGCTCAGTTGCAATTCCAAAAAAACCGTTTTTTTTCTTCTCCATGTGTAATACTTATATTAT
Organism: Hypoxylon sp. PDH2405; assembly: GCA_023628415.1. Lineage (NCBI taxonomy): Eukaryota > Fungi > Ascomycota > Sordariomycetes > Xylariales > Hypoxylaceae > Hypoxylon > Hypoxylon sp. PDH2405. The sequence continues at coordinate 10,418 of JAMAKT010000095.1, read as the reverse complement.
TTACCGTACAATATAAAAGAAGCCGGTGATCCCCTTATTCTTCAACTTCACGATCGTCAGCCATCAATCATTGATTGCCATTGACCATGGACGAAACATCGAATTGGGTCTAAGTCGTATTTTCTGCTTAGCCAGACTCGCCTACTATTATCGTCCTTATCTGTGGGTTTGATTCTTCGGCATCGCCTACGGTACAGCGTTAGCTTCTTCGCTTCGCCCCCGTCTTTTATCTTTTTACCGCCCACCGCAGCCACCGTCATCATATATCAACGCCGCCGCGGCCGCCGCAACAAGGCCGTGCATATCACCTGCTTATCCTTTTAGATATACATGCAATTCTGGCTTGTCCAGATCTGTCACTGCGTATCTACCGAAATATATTAAAGAAAGGGGCAGATTCAAGACCCCTTACTACACTATTTTGAACTTTGTTTAAGATCCGAAGTTTATCGAGGCCTTGCATCATCTTTATTAAGGTACTACCTTCTTTCTTACTGCTTATTTCGGCAACCAATCGGCCATTCGGCCAACCACACGTCTCCAATATTGCTGTCGTCTTTTGCCTTATTGCATATGCCAAACGTCCCCCTACCTATACATCTCTCTAGCCGACCATCTATCTCTCCAACAACTTACTCATTCGAGTGTAGATCTTGTAGTTCACTCCTTAAGTCGACCACTCTTCTATCGACTTAATTGTGGATCCGTGCGTCTCTTGAGTTCAGTCCGGAGAAACATTCCCTGACACATCTCGGTATGTCTATTTATTTTCAGCCTGTTTCTGTTATACGTTTTCTTATCAGGAGCACGAGCATGAAACTCAACTCTACCCTTCCCGAAGTGTCAAGCGGTGAAGCAGATTCCATGCTACTCCTAGTCAGTGCTATTCGAGACACGATAACCGCACTCGTATTTTTCATTTCTCCAACATTGTACTCGTGGTCTGCAGGTTTGCTATGCCCCTGTACGGTGCAATATGAGAACCCTGAATTTCCGATGCCGATTCTTGTTAAATTTATTATACTACAGTAATCCTACAATACCACTTACTCGATGTACTTCCATATTCATCTCAGGGGTAGTCCCCGAGTGCCAAACATGAAGACATCTAACCATAGTTCACCGCAATGACGCCTTCCGCGCTTTTCATCCCATATTCTTCTTTATAATGGAGTGTTTCCTCTCTCCGGCGTCTATATGACTCCGTCTCTCTCTCACTACAATGCTTCTCAACTCTATCATTCACACTCAACCCGCTTCCACTCCCTTCTAAGTCCTGGGCCACTCAGCCCCTGACCTTCACCATGGCGGTCAAGATGTTGACAATTCAGACGACTGACCTTCCTTTGGATAGGTTTCCTGAATACAGTGATCCTCTTGAGTCATTTGAGGTTTTCGAACCTAAAACTCAGATCATGACGACGAACGGGATAGCCCCAACCTCGGCGCCGACCCCAGCTAACAAGCTGTTGGGCAAGGTTCAAAGTGTTGATGAGCCTTCTCGACACCCTTCGCCCCAGCCCACTCACTTCTCAGTGCCGCTTGGAACGTTGGGGACCAATGGGCACAGGATTTTACGCTCTGCTACGGTGGGATATATTGCACCCGAGTTCAAGGGCCGTGATGAACAGATCAAGCAAGGTTAGCTGACAGCATTTACATGACTTCTTGGCTTTTCTAACTTATAACAGTCAAGGAAATCATCCTCAAGCAGGGCTGGATCCCGGAGTCACATCTCGATGAGCAGGTCTCGTGGTTTTACAATGAGCTGGGCATCGACGATGTATACTTTCAGATGGAGAGCGTTGACGTTATCGCCACCCACATCACCTCCATGTATGCTGCCAAGGTTGCGGCATATGCTCGTGTGGACAAGCGCGAAGAGATTCGCCTTGACATGGAGGCTACTGACCATGCCATCTACATCGATACCAGCGTGCCTGGCAAAAGTTCACTGCATGGTCCACGATTTGAAAACAGGCTCGAGGCCAAATATCTGGACCACTCGGACCCTAACAAACGATTCCGAGTCGAAACCTTCCGCTCCCCTGGCACCGTATCCCACGATCCTTCATCCAAGGCATCCCTAAGATGCTACTTCGTATACCAGTGCATGTTCGTGGATTCGAACCCAGATCCGACCGAGACTCGCCTTGAAATCATCAGCGATAGAATGTTCTTGACCAAAGCGACCAAGAACACGAAGCAGGTCTACGAGGACATTATAAAACTTGCAGTCCACAGGACAGGGCCTGTCATCGAGGTTTTCGACATCGAAGGAACTGAGGAGAAACGTCTCGTTGTGGCTTTCCGTTCTCGTACCGCTCGGGGTATTTTCAGCGCCTTGAGCGATCTTTACCACTACTACGGCGTCACAAGCACCAGGAAGTATGTCGAACAGTTTTCGAACGGCATTACTGTTATGAGTCTCTACTTGAAGCCGGCAACGAACCTAGACATAAAGCCTATGCCGATCGAACAGTCGATCCACCAAATCACCAAGGAGATTTCGCTCCTATACTGCATACCGCAGAACAAGCTCCACTCTTTATTCGCCTCCAGTGCGCTGAGTTTGCAAGAAACTGTCTATGGCCACTGCGTCTGGGTCTTTGTTCAACATTTCCTCAACCGTCTCGGCACGGAATACGTATCCATCAAACAAGCCCTGGACTCGAAGAACCCGGCTCATGTAGAGATTCTCTCCAAGCTAAAGCGCCGTCTCCGCACAGAAACCTTTACTCCGGACTATATCTTGGAAATTATTTCGTCTTACCCCAACCTAGTGCGACTTCTCTATGCTGCATTCGCCAGTGTCCATTTGAGTGTTGGCGACGGGTATGACCAGAGCATCATTGTCCCTACTCCGTCGGTCGAAGTACTCTCCGATGCTCGCCTTAAGGAGGCCATCACTAGAGAGGTTTCAAACGAGCACGAAGAAATGGTCATGACGGCTTTCCGCATTTTCAACAATGCTATCCTGAAGACTAACTACTTTACGCCTACGAAGGTGGCTCTCAGCTTCCGTTTAGATCCATCATTCCTACCAGAGATCGAATATCCCAGGCGTCTGTATGGCATGTTCCTTGTGATCAGCGCAGAAGCTCGCGGCTTTCATCTACGTTTCAAGGATGTTGCCCGAGGCGGTATTAGAATCGTGAAGTCTCGCAGCAAAGAAGCGTACAGCATAAATGCCAGGAATCTCTTTGACGAGAACTATGCTCTTGCGAGCACCCAGCAGCGGAAGAACAAGGATATTCCTGAAGGTGGATCGAAAGGTGTTATCCTTCTTGATGCCAAACAGCAGGACCGCCAGCGGGAAGCGTTCGAGAAGTACATTGATAGTATCTTGGATCTCCTCCTTCCCGCCGAGACTCCCGGCATCAAGAATCCAATTGTAGACCTCTACCGAAAAGAGGAGATCCTTTTCATGGGTCCGGACGAGAATACCGCTGACCTCGTCGATTGGGCCACCGAACACGCGCGTTCTCGAGGTGCGCCATGGTGGAAATCCTTCTTCACTGGAAAGTCGCCCAGGCTTGGTGGCATTCCTCATGACACTTACGGCATGACAACTCTGTCTGTACGCGAGTATGTCAAAGGTATCTACCGGAAGCTGAACTTGGATCCTTCCAAGGTAAGGAAGATGCAGACTGGAGGTCCAGATGGCGACCTTGGAAGCAACGAGATTCTCCTGAGCAACGAGAAGTACACAGCTATTGTCGACGGATCTGGTGTGCTCGTTGACCCCAACGGTATCGACAAGGACGAGCTCATACGATTAGCCAAGAAGCGTGTCATGATCTCAGAATTCGACCTCTCCAAGCTATCCAAGGATGGATTTAGAGTCTTATGTGAGGAGAGCAATGTCAAGTTGCCGACTGGTGAGATTGTTCCTCATGGCACGCCTTTCCGCAATTTCTATCACCTCAGAGATACCGGCCTGACCGACTGCTTTGTCCCCTGCGGCGGCCGTCCTGAATCGATTGATCTTTCCACTGTGTCCAAGTTAATTAAGGATGGCAAGACAACTATTCCTTACATTGTTGAGGGAGCCAATCTCTTTATCACCCAGGACGCTAAGCTGCGTCTTGAGAAGGCCGGCTGCATTTTATACAAGGATGCCTCCGCTAACAAAGGTGGCGTGACTTCATCTTCTCTCGAGGTCCTCGCCTCGCTTAGTTTTGATGATGCCGGCTTCGCTGAGAATATGTGCCATAACTCCGAGGGTGAAGCCCCTGAATTCTACAAGGAGTACGTCAAGCAAGTACAGGTAACCATCTGCGAAAACGCCCGGCTGGAGTTTGAGGCGATCTGGCGAGAACATGAACAGACCGGCGTTCCGCGTTCCGTTCTTTCGGACACGCTGTCTCTTGCCATTACGACACTGGACGAAGAGCTGCAGAAGTCAGACCTTTGGGAGAACCCGAAAATCCGAAGGGCGGTCCTCGCAGATGCTCTACCTAAATTGCTCATCGACAAGATCGGTCTGGATACCATTATTAGCCGTGTCCCAGACTCATACCTTCGCGCGATTTTCGGAAGCTACCTCGCTTCTCGCTTCGTATATGAGTTCGGCAGCAACCCCAGCCAATTTGCTTTCTATGATTTGTAAGTTGTCAACAAGACGGACTGCCCCCCTCCCCCCTAACGATTGAACCTAGGCTAATTTAGCTCTGCAGCATGTCCAAGAGAATGGCTAAGATCCAATGATTGATGAGCTGCACTGCATATATCGGGAAAGAAAAGAAAAAGGGAATTTCAACGGGAAATCCAAAAATTTTGATTTTGCATTTTATCATAGGCGATAACGGTAATTTAAAAAGCATATAGCATATTACGCCGTATATACGTTGAATGCTGCAAGAGACAGCTTCACGACTTACGAACTATTTCTATTTCATAAGGTATACTAGCAGGAACATCAAGTTATTACTAGATAGGCCAGGTTGCCTAATGTCTATTGGCAAATAAAAGTTTCCTAACAAATCCATGGATGCAATTTTGCTTGTACTACGGTGCTTCGTGTCTGACTGATCGCTAACTATTGAAGCCATGAACTACGAATTACACAGATTACCACGACTTACGTTCTCGGGGTACGGCCCCTAAAACCTAGCTTCAAAGAGGGGACTGTTCGGTCGCTTCCAAACTCGAATCTGAGTTGTGCCAGAGGCGCGGAGGTATCTACGCCTTATGGGCCGTTAACTGTTCAGTGGGAGAAGAACCAGACAGACGGACATATTGTTTTTAAGGTTGTGCCGCCACCAGGCATGAACGAGATGATCGTCCTGCCTGAAAGTCAAGATAGAAATAGTCTCAGTTCTCAGGATGATGATGGAAATCACCTGGAAGGACGAGTCATTGATGGGACTATTGTGTATAGTGTTGAGGGAGGGAGAGGGTATGTCATAAAATACCTAGGTAGCTACGGATATACAAGAATGGTGCACCAGACTCGGCTTGAGAGAATGCTAAAGACAATAATGGAAGTAAATTTTATAACTTTTCTGCGTGAGCGTTGAAATACAGGATTCTAAATGGTAAAGAATAGCAATCCCATGAGGATATCTTCCTCTTTCGCCCTAAGTCGGCCATGAGAGCCACTATCGTGTCGACGAGTACCTAGAGAGAGAGGCCTTGTCTGAAGTAGAAAAAATAACTTAAAGAATAATAGGAGGGAATTTGCTCATGGCTAGAATCCACAAGCAAGCGTCGCTTTTCCTAGCGGGGTAGCATCCCTTCCTCATACTTATTCTCCTCGGACGGCCTCTTGAAAAGATCATCAGCGACCTCACGAAGTTTCCTATCCCTTTTCTCCCGTCGATACAACATGACGAATCCAAAAAGCGAAACCACAGTCATCCCAATAGCAAGCCCCAGAAGGCCCGCAGCTAGGCACTTGAACGCAAGTTCCCGTTCACCAAGCCACAGCAAAGATCCTGACTCTGCTCTCCCCTGTAGGGGTATCGGCGACGCCATCACCGTCTCCGTAACTACATCAAGGTGCGTAGTACTGTACCTACGCTCTTCCTCTTTCTCCATAGTCGCTGTCGTTGCTGTCGCCGTAACCGTAACCGTAGTTTCCACCAACCCACCATGAGAACTACTCAGCACCAACGGGAACACCTTCCTAAAAACCGTGGCCGCGTGCGCCGGATCCGATTCCGGTGGCACGCCCGCCGTCCAAGTATACGCCTCGAAGAGGCCCGAAGTCGATCCTTGCGGGGTGTACGAGTCGAACGGCGGGTCCCAGGACATCCAGACACTGGTGCTCGCGGTGCCCGTCAAGAAGCTCTGGCACAGCCGCTGCGGGGCCTGCGGATCGCCGTCGCCCGTGGCCGTCGCGCAGGTCCACTGGCCGGGCGGACAGCACCAGGCTTGGGGGTACTCGGCTTTACTCGCGCCATTACCACTATCACCCGTGATCGTAGTCGTGCACGCCGTCGTCCATCCCGCTAGACACTGGCCGCCCGGGAACGCGGCGGTCGAGTAAGAGCCCTCGTTGCGGGAGCGCGGCGCGCCGTTGAGGTCGCCCCATTCGTTGTTGAATAGCGAGAAGTAGTTCTCGGGCCAGCAGCCCTTGTTATACCCGATCTCTTGGCCCCAGCCCTGGACGGCGAGGCAGTGCTGGCCCTCGAGGGGGTGCGGGTTGTGTACTGCGGTCGCGATGGAGTATACTAAATACGACATGCTGCGGCAGTAGACGGAGAGCGAGCATGACTCCGGCATGTCGGTGGTGTCGGTTCGAATGTCGCCCGAAGAAAGGGCCGGCACGAAGGGCGTTGTCTGTGGAGGTAGCGTGTACGTGTTGGTCGTGGTGATGCCATCAGAGCCCACTGTCGCGCTTGTGATTTCTGTCATTTTCCTGAACATCGGCTCGTGTACCTTCTCTCTCACGTGTATAAGTGTGTGAATATATTCCCAGGGAGTCTATTTTCTGAATAGGCTCTTTAGTAAGAGAGTAGTAATATCAGCCACGACATAAAAGTGAGGGAAGCCCAGTACTAGATACCTCCTTATCATTATCCTATTTAGAAACCGTCCATTCCATGGCTTCATTCCTCTCACGTCGTCTACGCAGGTATCCGGCCCGTCAAACATACTTACACCGCTCGACTGCCACAACACCGCAAACCGCGGGTGTTAGCACAGATTACGCCAGATAGCGCATCTGGTGATACGATCAAAAGTAGGAATCCGGTAGTATGCAGCCTCGCTTTTTCGCAACTTTATTTATGGCCGTGAAACTCCGCTTAACGGGGAAGTTGTCAGAAAAACGTGTTGTGGAATAGTGTAAGTAAGACCTGGGTATCAGTGCGCCTATTTACGTCGTTCAAAGGCGTGGTAATGTAGTTCATGGCATGGTAATCGAGCTGGTCATGCCACGATAGTCTTGCCGTGTAAGTCCGCGAACTGATGGACTCGAAGCTGTGTTTGTCCTACCTCGTTAATAATCTCATTTCCGCTTCCTGCCAATATATCCGACAATGTCAAGTCCCGATGTAGGACAGATAATACATATTACAATCATCACATCGAATCTTACGCGGCAAAGAATCGCGGACTTTCTTTCGCTTAAGGGGTATGAGATTCAATCGTTGTAGGAAATGAGAATGCGTCGATTACTCGGGTATGTTCATAATCCATCTATCATACAGGCTTGACGCCTATCGTTTCTATTATACACAATTTTACACTGTTGATTACCCAAAAGTGAGAGGGCCAAAGAGCCGGGATCTGGCATGTCAAATCGCCATTTCTCAAAGCGATCCCTCAACTAGGCATTACGCTGTTGAATATGACGGACTACTCGCCGCCTATCGTTTACCCAAGCCCCATCTGTATATTCTGTCTTGAATCTCCTCCCAGGACATTTGCTTCGCCGAGCTAAATGGGCTTTGTGCCTCTTGTAACACCACAGTAGGAGCACCACTTCCCTTGCCCTTGTTCTGGACTAATCCCCCTACCACCTGCTTCGCCACCCTTCGTAGATCCCCAATCGTAAGCTGCTCGATCTTTCGGCACATCTCTTGAACTGGCACCTTGCGACCGTGGACCTGTACTTGTCTTCCCAGGTCTTCCAGCTCTACCATTCGGCTCTCAAGGTTCATTAGGAGACTGGAGCGTAACTGATTCTTGGCACGGTTGACCTCTACTTCGCCAAGAGCGGCGAACCCTGTGTCCAAGGTAAGAGCTCTCAGCTCTTGACACATAACATCAAGCATTTGTTGTGTCCGGCCAGGTATACACTGGGCGGAAATGCCGAACAAACCAGAATCAGTGTAAGAATGGTTGAAAGAAATACAAGACTCTACCCAAGCGTGTTGGTTAAGCACGTTGGTGTATAGTCTTGAATACATGCCCTTTCCGGGTCCACCAGCGGAGAAGGAACCGCCACCACCGAGAAGGGTGTTGAGCGTGGCCAGTGCGTAAATATCATCTGATGAAATGGGTAATCCTTCGAAAGCAAGGTGAATGTGGGTGAATACCGGCTGGTTGGGGTTGAGAGAGGCAGGTTGCGGTGGGAGAGCAACGAAACCTCCGGTGTAATGTGCAGGCATAGCGATTTCTTCCGGTGTCGGCTGGACAGGTTTGGTGTGGAGGACGGAAGCGTTGCGGGTGGCGGAAGTAGAGAGATTCTTGAAAAGGGGTAACTTGGACATGATACTAGATGATGTGGAAGATGATGAGGAAACTGAGGAGAGTGTGGAAGCAGATGCTTCAGTGTTATCTGACGACAACGAATCTATAGATGTTTCTGATCCCGTTCGTGACAGGAGGGGTTGTTCGGGACCTTTCATATCCCCGAAAAACTTGGATGCTAGTTCCACCGCTTCAGAATGAGGGATACCGGCAAAGGCGACCACGGTCCTTTCGGGGCGATAGAAAGTATCCCTATACGTTCGGACGACCGAACTGTTGATCTCCGGTATGCGTTCCATAGGGCATAGGAGAGGATTGCCAAGGGTGTTTCCCTTGAAGGCCGCCATATGGACCAACTCAGGCAGAATGAGTTCGGGCTTCTTCCAAATCTCATTTATTTCGTACTCGGCCGTCGCGAGTTCTCCGGCAACTTCCTCTTCCGTAATCCGGGGATACCGTACCGTGTCTGCGAGAAGCTCGGTTGCTGTCGGAACGGCGGAGTTGAAAGTACCCGCCTGGTACATCATGGACTCCCGGGATGAAACACATTGGACGTTCCCTCCTAGTGACTCTACCGTCTTTTGTATATCTTCTGCGCTTCTATTTTCCGTCGAATGGAAGGCTAATCGGTCTACTATGTGGCTGACTCCGCTCAAATAGGCGTTTTCAAATCTCGAACCGCCTTCGATATATACGCCAACGCCGGAGAAAGACCCCGGAAGGGCCTCAGAAGCCACTCGGACGCCATTTGGTAAAGTGGTTATTTGGTCAAGTTCTGTTGGTTCCTGCTAGGAGTCAGTTCACATACTTGGATCCGAGGAGAGAGTAGATCGCATACCTTTGCGTCTGGTACACGGACACTGGCCAAAGTACGAGTTTGAACTGGTCGGAATGCCCTGGCACATGTTCGCGCAGGAGAGGCAAGGCCTCTAGTTAGATATCTCGACGAGCAGGCGCGAAACATCTTGAGGGCATTGAATACGCAGAATTGCGACCGAGGGTGATAGTATAAGAAGCGGAGGCCAAAGAGAGTGGCTTTGTGACGGCAGAAAAGTTTAGGGAACCTTCTTATCGCTTATCTAACGGCGATTTCATAACCGTATAAACTGGGCTTTTTTATACTCTTGCATTCTTAGTCATCTTAGCGGCGACTAAAGCTTTGCGATTTATTAAACACATTAAGTGGCTTAGTAATTAATTTATTTAAGGTATTAATTTAAGGTATTTTTAATTAGTGAATTTTAATTAATTTAATAATAGAAATAATTAATTTAATTAATTTAATTAATTTAATATTATTATATTCGTTATTTTTATTTTAATGGCTTTTTTACCTTTAACTTAAATAAATGTTTTATAATATAAATTAACCTTTATTTCGTTAATTAAAATTAAGTTTTATATTTAATACGATTTATAAAAACTATAATATAAATATCTTAAGCTTTTACAAAATAGTTTTTAAAATCGTTTTAAAGTGTTAAAATTATTAGTAATTTATATTTTTTAAACTATTACTTTATACCTTAAACCTTTATAAATCTTTAATTATTTTATTCGAATAAAATTATTTTAAATTATATAAAATTAAAAACCTTTTAATAATTATTAAATCTTAATAATTACGTTATTAAAAATTAATTTTTAATTTAAAATTATTATATATTTTAAAATTATTTTTTAATTAAAATTAATATATAATAAAATAATTATTTTTAATATTTACGTATTAAATAAAAAAAGTAATAATTACCTTTATAATTATTATATTAAAA